>SJYT01008395.1:16255-30019 GCA_006410635.1 Cephalophus harveyi
AGCATTTTCAAAAGCAGAGACATTACTTTGCCGACTAAGGTCCGTCTCGTCAAGGCTATGGTTTTTCCTGTGGTCATGTATGGATGTGAGAGTTGGACTGTGAAGAAGGCTGAGGGCCAAAGAATTGATGCTTTTGAAGTGTGGTGTTGGAGAAGACTCTTGAGAGTCCCTTGGACTGCAAGAAGATCCAACCAGTCCATTCTGAAGGAGATCAACCCTGGGATTTCTCTGGAAGGAATGATGCTAAAGCTGAAACTCCAGTGCTTTTGCCACCTCATGCGAACGGTTGACTCACTGGAAAAGACTCTGATGCTGGGAGGGATCGGGGGCAGGAGGAGAAGGGGACGACCGAGGATGAGATGGCTGGATGGCATCAATGACTCGATGGATGTGAGTCTGAGTGTGCTCCGAGAGATGGTGATGAACAGGGAGGCCTGGTGTGCTGCGATTCATGGGGTCGCAAAGAGTCGGACAAGACTGAGGGACTGAACTGAACTGATGAGTCACTGTTTCTGAATTTATGACTCTTCCTAAGTAGGGTATGTGTGGATTGATTTGAACTTTTTCTGGGGCAATTTTTAGACCTCTATCTGTCAATGCCTGGGTCAAATCTTGGAAGACCGTTTGTAAATGAGCTCTATCAGGATGAGCTATTAAAATATCATCCATACAGTGAATCATATATACCTGTTCGTATTTAATCCTAGTATCTTCTAGAGCGGCATTAACAAATTTCTGGGATAGGGTGGGGCTATTTTTCATTCCCTGAGGCAAAACCTTCCACTGAAACCATAAGTAAGGCTGTTTAAGATTTCCTGATAGCAGGCTAAAGGCAAATCCCTTTTTGTCCTCAGTATTTAAAGGAATAGTGAAAAAGCAGTCTTGCAAATTAATTACAATTATATTATATGCCTCTGGAATGGCTACTGGAGAAGGGAGCCCAGGTTGTAAGGACCCCAAGTCCTCCATGGTGGCATTCAGTTCAGTTCATTTCAGTTGCTCAGTCGTGTCTGACACTTTGCGATCCCATGAATCGCAGCACGCCAGGCCTCCCTGTTCATCATCATCTCCCAGAGTTCACTCAGACTCACGTCCATTGAGTCCGTGATGCCATTCAGCCATCTCATCCTCGGTCATCCCCTTAATTGCTCTTAAATCCTGTAAAAGCAACAATTTGCAAGACTTTTTCTTAATAATAAAAATAGGAGTGCTCCAGGGGCTATTGGAGGGCTCAAAATGTCCCAGTTGTAGCTGTTCAAAGATTAAGGTTTTCAGTTCAGTTCAGTTCAGTTCAGCCGCTCAGTCATGTCCGACTCTTTGTGACCCCATGAATTGCAGCACACCAGGCCTCCCTGTTCATCACCAACACCCAGAGTTCACTCAGACTCACATCCATCGAGTCAGTGATGCCATCCAGCCATCTCATCCTCGGTCGTCCCCTTCTCCTCCTGCCCCCAATCCCTCCCAGCATCAAAGTCTTTTCCAGTGAGTCAACTCTTCACCTGAGGTGACCAAAGTACTGGAGTTTCAGCTTTAGCATCATTCCTTCCAGAGAAATCCCAAGGTTGATCTCCTTCAGAATGGACTGGTTGGATCTCCTTTCAGTCCAAGGGACTCTCAAGAGTCTTCTCCAACACCACAGTTCAAAAACATCAATTCTTCAGCCTTCAGCCTTCTTCACAGTCCAACTCTCACATCCATACATGACTACTGGAAAAACCATACCCTTGACTAGATGGACCTTAGTCGGCAAAGTAATGTCTCTGCTTTTGAATATACTATCTAGGTTGGTCATAACTTTTCTTCCAAGGAGTACGCGTCTTTCATTTTCATGGCTGCAGTCACCATCTGCAGTGATTTTGGAGCCCCAGAAAATAAAGTCTGACAGTGTTTCCACTGTTTCTCTGTTTATTTCCCATGGAGTGATGGGACCAGATGCCATGATTTTCGTTTTCTGAATGTTGAGTTTTAAGCCAACTTTTCACTCTCCTCTTTTACTTTCATCAAGAGGGTTTTAGTTCCTCTTCACTTTCTGCCATGAGGGTGGTGTCATTTGCATATCTGAGGTTATTGATATTCTCCAAGCAGTCTTGATTCCAGCTTGTGTTTCTTCCAGTCTAGCATTTCTCATGATGTACTCTGCATATAAGTTAAATAAACAGGGTGACAATATACAGCCTTGATGTAGTCCTTTGCCTCTTTGGCACCAGAGTTTTGTTCCATGTCCAGGTCTAACTGTTGCTTCCTGACCTGCATAGGCATTCCTCAAGAGGCAGGTCAGGTGTTCTGGTATTCCCATCTCTTTCAGAATTTTCCACAGTTTATTGTGATCCACACAGTCAAAGGCTTTGGCATAGTCAATAAAGCAGAAATAGATGTTTTCCTGGAACTCTCTTGCTTTTATGATGATCGAGCAGATGCTGGCAATTTGATCTCTGGTTCCTCTGCCTTTTCTGAAACCAGCTTGAACATCAGGAAGTTCACGGTTCACCTATTGCTGAAGCCTGGCTTAGAGGATTTTGAGCATTACTTTACTAGCATGTGAGATGAGTGCAATTCTGTGGCAGTTGATGCATTCTTTTGCATTGCCTTTCCTTGGAATTGGAATGAAAACTGACCTTTTGCAGTCCTGTGGCCACTGCTGAGTTTTCCAAATTTGCTGGCAGATTGAGTGCAGCACTTTCACAGCATCATCTTTCAGGATTTGAAACAGCTCAGCCGGAATTCCATCCCCTCCACTAGCTTTGTTTGTAGTGATGCTTTCTAAGGCCCACTTGACTTCACATTCCAGGATGTCTGGCTCTAGATTAGTGATCACACCATCATGATTATCTGGGTCATGAAGATCTTTTTTGTACAGTTCTTCTGTGTATTCTTGCCACCTCTTCTTAATATCTTCTGCTTCTGTTAGGTCCATACCATTTCTGTCCTTTATCGAGCCCAACCTACTTGTGTTTCTTCCAGTCCAGTGTTTCTCATGATGTACAATGCATATAAGTTAAATAAGCAGGGTGACAATATACAGCCTTGATGAAGAAAAGTTATGTCCAACCTAGATAGCATTTTCAAAAGCAGAGACATTACTTTGCCAACTAAGGTCCATCTCGTCAAGGCTATGGTTTTTCCTATCGTCATGTATGGATGTGAGAGTTGGACTGTGAAGAAGGCTGAGGGCCAAAGAATTGATGCTTTTGAGCTGTGGTGTTGGAGAAGACTCTTGAGAGTCCCTTGGACTGCAAGGAGATCCAACCAGTCCATTCTGAAGGAGATCAACCCTGGAATTTCTTTGGAAGGAATGATGCTAAAGCTGAAACTCCAGTACTTTGGCCACCTCATGCGAAGAATTGACTCATTGGAAAAGACTCTGATGCTGGGAGGGATCGGGGGCAGGAGGAGAAGGGGACGACCGAGGATGAGATGGCTGGATGGCATCATGGACTCGATGGACGTGAGTCTGCGTGAACTCCGAGAGATGATGCTGAACAGGGAGGCCTGGCGTGCTGTGATTCATGGGGTCGCGAAGAGTCAGACACGACTGAGTGACTGAACTAAACTGGGTCTCACTGTCTGCAGGGCAGCTCTGGCCACAGAGCATCCTCCTTCAGAAACGGGGGCCTTGGAGCACCCCCTATTCACTACCACCCTCCCCTGGCCCTGCAGGTGGAGGGAAACGTTAATTGGCTGGGGGTAGAAAGGGCAGCTGTGCCATACCCATGGTCACCCGCATCCAGCACTCGGACGAAGGCTAACCCTGTATGATTTGGTGGGCTCATGATGCATGCCTCCATGGCCCCCAGTGAGACCCCTTGAGCTGTCCACTGAGGGAGCTTTCAAGCCTTCATGTCAGAAAGTCTATCCACAGGGCAGATCCACCCATGAAGGTTAATGATGGCTGATGTCCTTCTCTTTCTGTTTTTCCACAGAGTCTCAGGTCTGATGAAGAAGCCGACAACACGAAGGAGCCTCAGAATGAATTGTTTGAAGCCCAAGGTAAAGCCTGGCCTTGTGGTGAATGCCCCCTTTGGTCAGCGCTGGGCTGTCAGGCAGCAGGCTGCCAGCAAAAGAGAATTTCCTGGGAGGTTCCCAGTGTGGGTGGTCTCTCTGGGGTGCCTTTCCCCTGGGGGGGTCTCATCTCTGAGATTCCTGAGGTCAGACCCTTGGGCAGGGTTCACTGGCTAAGAGAGCATCCATTTAGTTAGGGTCACAGTGATCCTCCCGACCGGCAGGCATGGGCCAGGGAACTCCTTCCTAAGGTGCCAGGCCTGGGCCAGCAGCCCCCCCCCCACCCACCACAGGTCCTGATTGTGCCCTAAGTGGAGGGCAAGATGTGGCTCTTGTCCTGGCAACCTGGTGGAGCACCCAGAAGGCAGTCACAGGTGTGCTTAGAAAAGCTGGGTGCATCAGCATGTGGGTGTGCGGGTTCCTTAAGGACGCCTCTCACTAGCGTGTCACAGGGCAGAATGTGCAGGACCATGGCTCCAGCAGGAGACCAGAACTGAACTGGAGTTTCTGAGTGAGAGGTCTGCACTGGTACTGAGCACCGTCCAGACTGTGGCCCTTAGGGGACAAGGCTGTTGCTGGCTCACTGCTGAGTATGGGGACATCAGGCAAATGAATCAAGTGTCTGTGCTGCTGGATGAAGCAGATGGACCTCTTTGTGTCCAAAAATCACCTCCTACATTCCCTGGACTCAGAGTAAATCTAGGGATGAGAGAAAGGGCTCTGGGGAGGTTATTCACTGAGTGACTTTGGACTCTCTGCCCAGAGACAGGTTGGGGTGCTTCTTTCCATCCAGGTTAGAACTGACACTCCTGCACAAACACTAAGGTCAGGACTTACTTACCTTCTCTGCCAGCCCTGAGAACACACCCTGGTGTCAGAATTGCTTTCCCCCCTTTTTGGTTCCTGCCTTTATTTATTTATTTATTTAAAATTTATTTATTTGGCTGTGTCAGGTCTTAGTTGTAGCATGTAGGATCTTCAGTACATCATTTGGGATCTTTCTTTCCAGTGCACAGGTTTCTGTCTAGTTGCAGGGCACAGGCTTAGTTGCTCCATGGTATGTGGGTTCTTAGTTCCCTGACCAAGGATCGAACCCGAGTCCCCTGCATTGCAAGGTGGATTCTTAACCACAGGACTATCAGAGAAGTCCCTGTTTTTCCATGTTTCCATAGAACTTTCAGATGTTTTAAGCTAGAAGGAGTCTTGGAAGTAGCCCTTTCCTTGTGTTTTTCTCAACCCGATATACAGCATCATTCCTGAGCATGGAGCCCTAGCTTTCCTCAGGAAAGGACTTTCTGATTATTAGTTGGATTATCACAGTAAACACTAAGATGACTCCTCTCTGGAGAGCTCCAGACCACTGACCGGGAGCCAGGGTCTGGTCAGGGGCAGGTGACCCTCGTCCTGTGTTGGGCAGGGTGGCTGTAGTCTGGATGTGGAAGGAACTCTGCTTTGAAGCCTTTCTTATCTAAGGAGAGGTCTTTGTGGGTACCCCAAGGTCTGTCCTTTCCCAAAGAGTGTTTCTCTGGCAAAGCTTCAGAAACCTCAGTAAGCCACCTGGCTAATGTAGAAAGGCTATGAAACCTGGCCAGCTGTCACCTGGACCCGCTGCTGAGTCTGCATCTCAAAGACCCCTGTGGCTCCTGATGTGTGGTGGTATGGAAAACAGCCCACCTTGGGGCGTTTTTGCTGGGGGAAAAAGAAAAGAAAAAAAATAACACTCAACCTGCATCCAAACTAGTCTTTGGTGCTAAGTTCCGGTTTACAGGAGATGTTAAGGATGGAGGGCAGGAGGCCGGGGACTGGGGGAGGTGGGTGAAAGGTGACCCAGCAACTCTGGGGGAGTAACCACACACACAGGGAGGATTCTGTGTTGATGCTGAGTTGAAGAAATCAGCCGTCGGGAGACTTGGGAGAGAACTGGGACATCATTGTTAGGTTGTAGGGCCATCATCACACTGGGGTCAGGAGTGCATACAAAACACTCAGGGGTGAGAGCACAGCAGCTGGAATTTGCCTTCAAATTCTTGGACCAGGGACTTTGGTAGTGATTTATTGTCTAGGGCCCCGCACTCCCATTGCAGGGGCCCCAGGTTCCATCCCTTGTCTGAGAACTAGATCCCCAATGCTGTAACTAAGAGTTTGCATGCTACAACTGAAAAGATCTCACATGCAGCAACCAAGACCCAGAGGAGCCAAATAAATATTACAAAAAAAAAAAAATGGACAAGAACAAACAGGGGTAGATGAAGCCAGGGCGAGAGGCTGCCCAAGGGACAAGGTCATTGGTCTTTATTGGACTGTGCTCTGTGATTTAGGCAGGTTTGAAGACCTTCTAGACGTTAATTTTTTAAACCTGGCCTTTTTATTCTAAGTACAAAGCTTGCAGGAATGCTCCTAGTGCTACAGCTTCTGTAGGCTCCCTTCAGAAAATGCCTTCCCCACGTGCAGCATAGTCCCCCTTTTATTGTAAAATTTTGCATAGAATTAAGTTTGAAAAATTTCACAGTGACCCCGTGTGGCCACCATCGGAAGTTTGACTCTCACATGTGTCCCTCTGCCCATCTGTCAGTCCATCTGATTTCAGAGTAAAGTACTGCCTTGGTGTGTTTCTCCTGCTTCAGGCCAGCTGCCAACGTGAGGTTCTGTGGTCTTCAGGAGCCCCCGGAAGACCAGCAGCCACTCCTTCGACACCCACAAGAGCCGGGTCTGGGGTGTCTGGGAAGAGCTGGGTGCAGGCAGCAGTGATCACCTCACAGAGGAGGAGCTGGCCCTGGTCTGCCAGAGCATCAGGCTCAAGGGCCTGGTGAAGGCAGTGAGAGGGGATGAGACGTACTTCCCCAAAGGGCTGGGTCTTTGTGGTTGGTGCTGGGCCTGGAAAACCCCTTCACCCTCAGACACAGATTCAGTCATCACTGTCTGGCCTAAAATCCTGGGCTGACTCCCAGGGCTTGTGCTGAGGGTCCATCCTGGGCCACCTTCATGCAGGATGTTCCTCTGCTGGAGCTCTCTCCCATCTCTGGTCTCCCTAGGCTTACCGCCCAGCCCAAATGTGGTGCCCATAGCATCTGGCTGTGACCCCAGCAGCTGTGTGGCTGTGACCTCAGCAGCTGTGTTCAGTCCTTCCCTCATTCAGGACCCAGGGAGGAGGGGGTAATGCGATGGGATGGGCACTGACTTGCTGACCCCAAAATGCTGGGATTCCATACACACGTGTCCTACACATACATGTCCCACCATCCAGCAGACTCTCTCACAGCAGACTCGGAGTAGGTGTTTGCGAGATGTGGGATGCTCAGCTGGGTGGAAACTGACCAGGCATGTGGATTTCATAAGCCCCAGCCAGGAAGCCAGTGCTAGGATAGCAAGCCACCTGTTTGGTGGTGTGGAGGCCGGGCCTGGGTGGGGCAGTCAAGGCTGCTGGGGAGCAGCCCCTGAGCAGATGACTGAGTCACTTTTCTTTAGGAACTTGAAGACCTGTTCAACAAGCTGGACCAAGATGGGGATGGTAGAGAGTCTGGAGGAGCTCCAGCTTGGCCTGCTCAATCATGGGTCCCCTTGACCACTGGAACTGGCCCCGCTTGCCAAACCCAGCATGTTCTGGTCTC
Source organism: Cephalophus harveyi (assembly GCA_006410635.1). Lineage (NCBI taxonomy): Eukaryota > Metazoa > Chordata > Mammalia > Artiodactyla > Bovidae > Cephalophus > Cephalophus harveyi. Next base: position 23,866 of record SJYT01008395.1, read on the forward strand.
ATTACCAGCTAAGGTGGGACGATTAACTCTTGAAGCCCAGGGTGACTGCCATCACTCTCCTGAAGGCCTGAACACTCTGCCTGGTCCCCAGAGTGGGTGCCCAGGAGGTGGTTGGAGTAACCTGACCTGACATTGCTTCTGCCTGGCTATGCACCACTGGTGAGCTGCTCGCCTTCTCTGAGCCTCAGGTTCCTCATCTGTAAAGTGGACACACCTCATAGGGGTCTTATATGGATTCTCTGGGGTACAGTGCATTCCACCAACAGCACCTGGTCCCTCCTCCCTGGGGGACAGAGTCACTATCAGAGCTGTGCCTTCCCCAAGTGTAGCCCTCCAGGCTCTCCTGTAGCTGTGTTCTTCCCATTTTTCATCTTGCATGAGGCCAGTTGGAGTCAAGCAGACTTTATTTACACTGTGATGTTGGCCAACGTGTTTGGTTCATCTCTGTCTCAGGGTGATCAGTGCTCCTTCCCCCACCTCAGGGCATAGTTGTCCTGGGGAGTCTTGCTGCTGCCTCTTTGGCAAGGTGGTTGATCCCAGAGTTTGTGGGAGGTGGTGCAGGAACAGTGGCCTTGTTCTCTGCTGGGCTGGGCGTGTCAGAAAATCAGGTTTCTGCCCCTGAAGCCACTGAGATGGGGAAAGAGTTGGGGTAGTGAGGACAGTGCCCAGCCACCTGAGGTCAGGGACTGCAGTGGTGCCCACAGCCTGCGGAGGAGAGCTCCTCCCAGGAGCCTTGGCCCCTTGTTCCTGCCCAGGAAGTGCTGACATGGCCCTGGGGCCATGTTTTGTGCATGTGGACACTGGTGTGGGCGGGCTATGTGTGTGGGGCCTCGTGCAGCAGACCAAAGTTCTCGTCTCCATCAGGGGAGCCCCTGGGTCTGGTGGTCTGGGGACCCCAACCTCAGAGAGGAGGGTGCCACTGCTCCTTCTTGTTCTGGTCCCAACAGCAAATGCGTGTCCCAAGGGCCCTCCCTGGGGTGGGAAGCACAGCTTCCTGGATGCACCTCAGCCTCACCCATCAGCTTTCCGGCCGAGGGATTTTTCTGCCCTTGTCTCCAGCCCTGAATCCTGAGGACATGTGCCCTCTGCTTGGGCTGCTCTGCTTCTTCTGAAGCCCATCTTGGGCTTCTCTGCATAGACTGGGTCTCCCTTTGGCTGGTGTGTGCCTTCCCAGGCTCTTCCTCTGGGAGGACAGGCGGGAAGCCATTGCTTGTTCAGAGAGAAGTTACCTTTGGGGCCCCTGCAGGTGCTGGGGCATCCCCCCGCATGGCCTCAGGCAGATGGCCCTGAGCCCTGGGGTCGAGTCACCTCTGCGGAGTCTGAAGTTCCCACAAGTCCTCTGAGCACCCTGTTCCCTGTAGCAGGAATCAGGGGGAGGCCATGCCCGCTTAGCACAGGTGGAGAGGTCACAGAAGGTGCACGGGGAGGCCCACAGTCCTCACAGCGCTGGTCCCCGTGTGCAGGTCCCAGAGGAGAGTGTTGGCCAGACCACCACATCATCCCTCGTGTCCATGTGCTTGGGCCCTCGCCTCTTCTGCAGTATGGATGATGGCAGTGGCTTCGCATTCCTGGAGCAGATCATCTCCTTGTGGGCCCATGAGGGTGTTCACAATGGCATTGAGGTCTTGCAGGTGTGGGCCAGTCATGTGGCTGTCCCAGCAGAGGTGTCTGGGCAGGGGGGTTGGGGGGAGCTGCTGCTCATGAGGGAGGCTGGACAGAGAATCTCACAGACACAGGCCTCATGGAAGGAAGGCCCATCATCATCACTTTGTGCTTTATTTTTTGATATCAACATGTAGGACTTCTTAACTTAGAAACATACTAAGTAAACAGTAGAGAAATCCCACAGCTTGGAACAAATCCTTTAAAGGGTAGGTTTCAGTATCTTAGACTCACCCCACAGTGCATGTCGGCCTCCCAGCCGATCTTCAGTCTTGGAGGACTGGAGAGCCTCTTAGTGACTGCAGTACGTGGGGGTGAACACCAGGAGGCGCCGCCCACATGTGTCCCGTGGTTTTTCTAATCTGGAAGCTGCTGCCCAGACCTCTTCCTCCTCTGCTCCCCCCGTGATTTCATTGCTGAGAAGTGTGCTCTCAGCATGTCGTGGCGGCAGCTTCCTGATCCCTCTGCATGCTTTAGCATCTTGACATTTTTCTCCCAGAAGCCCCCAGGGCCATGGAGAAGCGTGAAGATTCAAGTCCCCGCCTCCCGCTTTACAGGAAGGGCTTCCCCGTAGGCCCTGCCATGTGCCTGCCCCACCCGTGTGTCTGCAGCTTGTAGTCACAAGCACAAGTCACTGACAGAGCAGCCGCAGCACCAGTGTTATCACTAGGCAGCCGGCAGGTGCATGGGCATTCCCAGCCTACCCTTTTTCTTTTTGTGGTAAAATACAGAAAGCACAGTTTTCCTGTTCTTTTACCTTCCCCAGCCCTGAGGGGGAGTGGCTGTGCCTCTCTGAAATGCTTGGTTGTTGCTCATTGCTCTATCAATCGTTTCCAGTAACAGAACCCACATTGTTCCTATGTCTGTTCGTGCTATTTAGAGATATATTAAGGATTCTTTGTGTCTGAAATGGCAAGAACTCAACTCAAACTTGGCAGGAGGAGGACATATGGGATCTTTGTGATCAGTTGGGGAAGAAGGAGGATGTTTAGGCTTGTGGGTCCCAGGTCTGGGGGTTTTCAGGACTCTCCTGGCCTCTGGTTCTTGGCTTCAGGTCTAGCACCCTTGCGCAGCTCCCCAGGACCCCGTGGTCTATACAATACTTGATTTGATAGAGAAAAAGCCCTTCTCCAGCCTCCCTATCAATCCCCAAAGTCCTTTGCTTGCATATGCCCCCTTCTGTGTCTGTCCCTTTTTCCAGGAAGGAGACTGTCCAGCCTGGGCCATGCCCACCTCCGAGTCAGGGACAGTGAGCGGAGGATCTGTATGTTGACAGGGACCTGGGGAGAGGTACCCTAGAGGGATGGGAGCAGGGGAGAGGCTCCATTCAAGAGGTAGAGACTTTGCAGACAGAAAAGGATGATACTGGGACAGTGAGATCTGGGCCTGAGAGAGCCAGCAAATGTCTGAAGACCCACTCATCCTGTCTGCTCAATGGGCCTTTCTGTTTTCACAGCCTTGACTTCAGTGTGGATGAGAAGGTGAACCTTTTGGAGCTGACTTGGGCCCTGGAGAACGAGCTCATGATGGTGGGTGGGGCCACCCAGCAGGCAACTTTGGCCTGCTACTGCCAGGAGCTGAGCTTCTGCCAGTAACAGCCCCCCTGTGGGGGGGTGTGTGGTGCCGTTGGCCAGGCTGGCCTCCTCGCCCAGGACATGGGCACCCTGCGGGAGGAGAAAGAGTGTTTCCAGCATGGTCACAAAACATAGCATGGAGATTGGGCCAAGAATGCATTCCTTTTTAATTGGGTTTAGCTCCAGTTGAGCTGGATATTCAGGCCATTCGTCTGCTGAGCCTGTTGGCACAGAGATTGTTATTGTATTTTTATTGTATTTTATTCAGTAGCTTTGTCCTGAAGCTACTGAAAAGGTTGGCAGTAACTCCAATCTCCATCCGCACGACTTTGCATCTTGTTAGGTACCGACAGATGAGACTTCTGACATCAGGCAACTCTGCAGAGGGGCCCAAAAGAAGACTGCTTTGGGAGGATAAGGAAGGGAGACAAGCTTGGTGTTTCTCCAGTGAGAGAAACAGGCACCAGGATAGCCGATGCACTGAGCCTCAGGCAGGGCCTGGGGTGATAGGACAGAGATAGGAGTCTCCTCTGCTCTGGGCAACTCCCTGGCACTTAGGTGCCAAGCTACATTTGGCAAGGCTTTGACCAGGCAGGATAATGGGTGGCCAGCCTTCTTCCCTTCATACATCCAGTCCCAGGTTAGGTGCTGGGGATTCCTGGGGCCTGAGGCCCAGCTGCAGGCAAGAGGGAGCGTGGATAATTTCCCACCTCTTCTAAGGCCGTCTGGAGGGGTGAACACTGCACTCCCCAGTCTTGGACCTCTTGGTTCAGAAAACTACTAGAAACCCCATTGCAAGCCAGTTGGCTTCTTGTTGTATGCACTTCTGTAAAACAGACTCAATAACTGCAGAAACCACCCTGGTAGGAGGAGGGTCAGGCTTCCCAGGTGGCACCAGTTGTAAAGAACCCACTTGCCAATGCTAGTGCAACCTGCTTGCCAATGCAAGAAGCATGAGAGATGTGAGTTCCATCCCTGTGTTAGGAAGATCCACCTGGAGGAGAGCATGACAGCCCAGTCTAGTATTCTCGCCTGGATAATCCCATGGACAGAGGAGCCTTGAGGGCTATAGTCCATAGGATTGCATAGAGTTGGACATGACTGCAGTGACTTGGCACACATGCACAGGAGGTGGGTCAGAGCCCAGTGCTGGCCCCTGCTCAGCATTCTTAGGCCAGCTGAGTCTGTTCCTTCAGACTGGCTCACTAGGCCCAGAGCAGTGTCCCCACTGATCCCTCCCTCCTTTCTGCAGGGAGCAGGTGGAGCAGATGGCCAGGGAGTGAGATAAGGCAAGGCAAGACCTGGAGAAAGCTGAGCAGAAGAACCTGGAGTTTGTGAAGGAGACGGACAACCTGCCCTCTGCCCTGGAGCAGCTCACAGAGAAGAAGGTCAGGTAGGTCCTGCCGGGGTCCTGGGCCAGGATGGATGGTGCACCCAGGCTGCTGCCAGCTGAGCCCCTGCTGTCTCACCTGAGCCTGAAGCAGGGAGCCCGCAGACCAGGCATCACCCATGCAGTGGGCTGAGCGGACTCCCACAGAGTCAGCTCGGCTGGTGGTGGACAGGACAGAGGAAAGCATTTCTGACCTTTATGAAAGTCTTTCCTTCTCTCTTGATGTGTCACCTGCCTCCCTGTGGTTCTTCGCTGTGGCCACATTCAGCTCCATCCCAGACAGGGGAGGTGCTGGGTCCCCCCTGGATGCACATGGGGCTCATGGGGCTCCCTGCTGGGGGGCAACCTGGCTGCACATGCTCTTCCTCTGCGGCCAGCGCCACCCTCCCCAAGTACCCACAAGCCAATGGAGACTGATTTCATGCCATCAGTCGGGGAGCTGAGAATGGATGTCCATTGGTCTCAGCCTGGTTGACCTCATTCTCCTGACCACCCCTAAGGGACTTGGTGAAGTTCTGTCTGAGTCAGAGAACCAGAAACTCGTTATCTCTATCAAAGAATCTGGTTGGGGGACACAACTCCCTCGAGGGCCATGTGAATGTTTGGATTTTGCTCCATGAGTAACACGGTGGTGTCATTGGTACATTTTTAGAAATAGCATTTGCAGTTGTGTTAGCTTACTCTAACAGAAAAAAGTATTAAACAGATACATGTTCACTGTAGAAAACTTAGAAAATACACACACAAGGAAAAATAAAACCAAACATTTCACGTCCACAGAGGTTATTGCTCCTGACCTTTTCCATGAGTACCTCACTTCTTCCTGTGCACGTGGTCGCTTTCAGAGAGGTGTCATTGCTGTAATGTGGCATATCCTTTCTGAGCACCCGTCATGAGGCTCTGCCATATGTTACTGCACCTTTCCCCTTTACAGAGGGAAGTGACACGACCACGTTTGTAAGACTCACCCAAGATCTGCAGGCTTTTACGTTAAACATGCTCATCAAACTGTTTCCCTGAGTGACAGCTGCCCTTATGCCCCAAAGCTCTGTGGGTGAGTCTGAGGGAGCCCAAGCCAATCATTTCTGGTTTCGACAACAGTCAATTGATTGCGACCAGTCAATTGATTGCGGACCCCGCCAGGCTCTGCTGAAATAAGAATTTCCACTCATCTTCACTCTAGATATACTGGGTTTGAGAATCTTGTTAAGCAACTGTTTTAGTAATGTTTTTCAGTCACTTAGTAATGTATGACTCTTTGCGACCCCATGGACTGCAGGGCACAAGGATTCCCTGTCCTCCACCATTTCCCAGAGCCTGCTCAAACTGATGTCCATCGCGTCAGTGCTGCCATCCAACCATCTCATCCTCTGTCACCCCCTTCTCCTGCCTTCAATCTTTCCCAGCATCAGGGTCTTTTCCAATCAGTCAGTTCTTTGCATCAAGTGGCCAAAGTACTGGAGTTTCAGCTTCAGCATTAGTCCTTCCAATGAATATTTAGGACTGATTTCCTTTATGATGGTTTGAT
>SJYT01008415.1:0-124997 GCA_006410635.1 Cephalophus harveyi
CTTGGACTGCAAGGAGATCCAACCAGTCCATTCTGAAGGAGATCAACCCTGGGATTTCTTTGGAAGGAATGATGCTAAAGCTGAAACTCCAGTACTTTGGCCACCTCATGCGAAGAGTTGACTCATTGGAAAAGATTTTGATGCTGGGAGGGATTGGGGGCAGGAGGAGAACGGGAGGACAGAGGATGAGATGGCTGGATGGCATCACGGACTCGATGAACGCGAGTCTGAGTGAACTCCAGGAGTTGGTGATGGACAGGGAGGCCTGGGGTGCTGCGATTCATGGGGTCGCAAAGAGTCGGACACGACTGAGCGACTGAACTGAATTGAATCCTTTCCTTCTCCCATTTCCTCATCCTCCTTTCCCTTTAATCTATGCAGATGACATCTTTAATTTTAAATCTTCTTTAATCCTTGCCTCTTAATATTAAAAAAAGGATGTATAGAAACACAAAAGCCAGACATGAAAAATTATGTCCTGCCCTCCCCCGGCAAATTGTAGTCTTTTGCGCTTTAATGATAAAGATGACTAAAAGAAGATGTATATTCAGTGGTCTTGACTTTCTGATATGTAGAGGATACTTAAAAATGTGGTTCAAATTTAGTTTGTAAGTATTTTCTCACTCATGAATAAAACAGCTCTATGCTTCTTTTCACATTTGAGGTGAAGATGGAGCAGTTAGGAGAAATGTATTTTGACTCTTTTATGAGGAAAATTTATTATGTGTCCCTTTTGAAAGAAAGGAAATTCATTGAGGTAAGATTCATGGGGTCGCAAAGAGTCGGACACGACTGAGTGAACTGAACTGAAGGGCAATTTGAAACTTAATATATTTTTACCCAAGGCTGGTTTTATTCTGGGTAAGGCCTGAATTTAGGTGCTAATAGTTCAACCTCTGGAAAGCTTAGGTCCCCTCTGTCAGCTGGTAGCAGGGGTAGGAGCTCAGATGGTCTCTGGAGGGAGACTCAGGGAAGTTTTGCTGGCCCTGTCCCTCCTCATTCTCTCTACCCAAGCCGTCAGGGCATCATTGTCCTAGGCCAGCACCCTCGGATTCCAGCTTTCAGTGGTATTTCCACTGAATCCATCGGCCAAGTTCTTCTGGGTCTACTGGAAAGCTCCCATAAGTTATTCCAGAATCTCACTCTTTATTCCTGTGCCCCATTTCTCAGGTCAGTTTAGCTTAGTTATAACTAAAATTATGTTAGCTCTGAAAGAAATACATACAGTCTACATTTGTAAAGGTGGGCCAAGCAGGTAAAAAACCTGCAAAACACAGAACAGTGTTCAATTCTTCCATCTGTATTAAAAGAAGTAAAGATGTGTGTAGGGATATGCCTATATATGCGAATAGGTTATCTGGAAGGATAACAGTGATGTTCAGAATATTTAACTGGCTCGGCATTGACACACAGGACGGCTGCTGGCCTTCAAGCTGGAAGGATGCTGGAGACCCCCTAGAATCTAAACTTTAACCCATTAATGATTGATTGAAATTCTGGGCAGGCAGCACTTTATGGGCTTGAAGCAGTAGCTACTTATCAACCTGAAAGGAAATATTTAGAATTTTAACAACTCCCTAGTTGTTTTATACTAGTGTATGACAATAGCTATCAGTCATTTCTCCTGGCAACAGGGATTGAGGAAGGGAGGGACTTATTTTTCAACATGCCTTTTAGGGCCGTTTGAAGTTTTTGTTTCTTTTTTCCACTGAACCACGTACTTGTGGATAGAATTTCATTTCGTTTAGTTCAGGAGAGAAATCCTGTTTTAAATTTGGTTGAGTATTCCTGTCTGGTCCTCTGACTTCCAGGCTGTGCGCAGTCTCGGGGCCATCTTCTTTGGCTGCATCTTCCCGGAAGCTCCGGCATCCAGAGCTTTGCAGCAGGCTGCTCCTTGTCTGGCTGAACCCCTGCTCACCACCACCCAGTCTCCACCCCCACCCCCAAAGTTGTGTCTGGATCTCCTCTTGTAACTTATCTTGGACTTCCTATAGCTCTACCTGTCAGACCCGTTACTAACTAGTGCACGTACCACTCGCTTAATCTTGTGGCCAGAAAATAAGGGCTTTTTTTGGTGTTCACATAACTTTTGTGCATGTAGAAGGGGACGAGAGAGGATGAGACGGTTGGATGGCATCACCGACGCGATGGACATGAGTTTGAGTAGGCTCCCAGAGTTGGTGATGGACAGGGAAGCCTGGCGCGTTGCAGCCCATGGGGTCGCAAGGAGTTGGACACGACTGAGCGACTGAACTGAGCTGAACCTCTGTTTCCTGAAGTTTTGCCTACGCATCAGCACCGCTGGTCACGGTTATTGTCTTAGTGGTGAGAATTCCCATTGCATTGGCTGTGCACCCGCCTGTGGAGCGGGCAGCCCTCCCTCCACGTCTCCCCCAGAGTTCCTGGGAGGCATGTGGTACCGCTGGTGTCCCTCCCGTCTTATTCCTGTTAGTCTTCCAGCTCCTTGTTGGTGTCCCCCGCCATGAGGCCACTGGGGGGCAGTTTCTCCCCTCAGCCACTGTCAGCTGCTCTCAGCCAGAGTTGCTCTCTCGGCGCCTAAAGACAGAGAAAAGCCCCTTCTTCTTGGCCAGTTCTTCACCCTTGTCTCAAAGTGACGTGACTTGTATCCAGCGGCTCACTGACCCTACCCTCTCTGCCTGCAGGCTCTGGGTCCACAGGCTCAGAAATGAGTCTATAGAGCTTAGGCCGGGAGCCGAGTTCAGAGAGAAGACATTTTTTTCTTTCCCATGCCCCATTCTGCACCCCGAACTGTTCCTTCCTATCATTCCTTTTCGCAAGCACCTTCAAGCCATCCCTTCCCTTCAGTCTAATCAGCTCCTAACCAGGACGACTGCTCCCTTAGATTTATCAGACAAAGTTGACTCCTAGTGGCGGGCAACACTGGCCTCAGGCCGACAGCCTGGCCGCACACTTTCGATTCACACTTATCTCCCTGTGCAGTAGTTATCTTTCAGGCTTTCTGCTTCCCCCATCAAACTGTGGGTTCCTGCAGCGGGAGACCCCAGCTCTGGGTGGTAGAGTGGTAGTCACCTTCGTCTCTCCAGCACCCAGGCCCTGCCCGTTACACGGCAGACCTTGATGAATACTTTTGAGAGAATAATCGAATAGTTGTTTAGCACAGGTACGCAAAAGGAAACAGTTCATCTTTCCCAAAGGGATACTCAGGCAACCCACGAAGAGGGAGGAAAACTCTTCTTAAAGGGTGTCCTCTACACCCTTTAAGAGGAGAACAGGCTTGTGGACCAGCGGGGCCGAACTGAGAGTAGCATTGAAATATACACATTACCTAGTGTGAAATAGATAGCTGATGGAAAGCTGCTCTATAACCCAGGGAGCTCAGCCCAGTGCTCTGTGACAACCTAGAGGGCGGGATGGGAAGAGGGATGGAAGGGAGGTTCAAGAGGGAGGGGACATACGTATACTTATGGCTGATTCACACGGTTGTATGGCAGAAACCAACACAACTTTGTAATCATCCTCCAATTAAAAATAATTAAAAATAAAAGGGGGGTTATCTATCCTACAAAGTAGCCTTTCAAAGCTCTTTAGGCTCCTGGGGTCCTCAGGTGGAGAAGATCCAGGGTTAGAGCAGCACTTTGGGGGAGGGTTAAACTGATCTTGTTTTAAGAAAATAACATGTCACAGCTATGTGACTAGTTGCATCGTGTACCTGCCGGTCCAGAAAACAAAGACAGAAACAGAAATGGATACAGTATGGCAAAACATACTGATCAAAAGGAGGAAAAGCAAATGACACACAGGGACAGAATATTTTATTTGCAGGATCCCTAGTTCAGAGAAATAAGGTTAACTCTGTGCCCCATTCACCTACATGTTTATAGCAGAGCTGAAAGAGACAGAGGAATGGATTTGTTAGTGCCACGTATCGGGTGTTTCTTCACTTATTATTTAGTTGAATAAGTCTGAAGTCATGTGATAGACCATTAAGCATAAACAATTCCTCAACCAAGAAAGATAAAGAAATTGTGTAACTCCCTGACTTTGTTCTCTAAGAAGAAAACCATGAATCACCCCTGAAGCAGACACTCTTTAACTAGTGTATGAGACAGAGGTGTTTGTTATACTTATTATGATAATAATAATTCTTAACACTTCCTGTGAAGCATGGCACTTGCAGAAATTGGAAAATGTAAGAATATTCCAACAAGCTTATGGACAGTAGGAATATTACAAATAATTACAGTCACTGAAGTAACTTCAGAGATGAGAGTTTACTTTCAGGGAGAGAGGTTTATTTAGCTGTTGGTTAACGATCCCATAGCTGGTAAGAAGTTAGTTAGTTAGTTAGTTAGTTAAGTCGCTCAGTCGTGTCCGACTCTTTGCGACCCCATGGACTGTAGCCCACCAGGCTCCTCCGACCATGGGATTCTCCAGGTAAGAATACTGGAGTGGGTTGCCATTTCCTTCTCCAGGGGATCTTCCCGACCCAGGGATCGAACCCAGGTCTCCTGTGTTAGAAGCAGACGCTTTAACCTCTGAGCCACCAGGGAAGCCCATAGCTGGTAAGAAGTCTCTCTAATTTCAAAGCATGACCTCTCCCCTTTGCGGTGATGCCTGTCCCATGGAAGGATGTTATCATGTAAAATCTTTGGATGAAAAACATCATGTGATCTAAAAAATGGTGATATTTGGTGACATGTTTTGGTTTCCCTATTCTACATACGTGGAAAACCTAGGTAGAGAGAAACGAAATGACTTGGTCGGTGATGCGGCAGTTTGAACTGCAGGATGGTGGCTGGAATGGCTATGGTGCTGTGTTCTGTAACCCAGCACCTTCTCTGTTTTCTCCTCCAGGTTCTAGATAGCTCAGATGCTGGCTTAAATAAGTGCATCAGAAAATCAACCAGTCTCCCAAGCCCCCCACCAACCAGTAAACCAGCCGGCGTTTGTCAAAGGCCCACGTTGTTGCTCCTGGAACAGTGTCTGGGGCTGTGGGAAACTCCAGAGCAAGACCAGACAGGGTCCCTGCCACCCTGGTACTCATAATCTGTGTGGAAAGACAAGGCAAAAATACATGACAGAATTACAGAAACTGACAGAATGTAATAGAGTGCTAACTTGTGTGGTGGAGGCAATTAGAGAACAAGACAGTATATAATAAAGTGCTAATTGTGTGGTACAGACAATAAGTATAATAGAGTTCAGTGAAGGGATGGATGAGTGTGGGCTGTAGTCTTCAGGGAGGCTTCTCATCATGTCAGGCTGCCGTTTCACCCAGTGCATGGTGGGAAACTGAATGTGAAATAGGAGATGGGATAGACCCGGATAGTTGCTGTACCCTGGCACCTCCCCTCGGGCTGGGTGAGGACGGAAAGAGAAGGGGTTCTTTGACAGGTGGCATCCTCCACTAAAAAATATTCAAATAGAGAAATGCCTTCTTTTCTTTATTAATTGTGCTACAGAAGATTTCCTCAGAAACAGAAAATCATATTTTTGCTCTATGTTTTTTGGCTGCACCCCGAGGCATGTGGGATCTTAGTTCCCTGACCAGGGAGCGAACCTACGCCCCCTGCATTGGAAGCATGGAGTCTTAAGCGCTGCAGCACCAAGGAAGTCCCCGTATTTTATTTTTTAATGGTCTTTGCTCCTGTGATAGGTTTGTTGGTTTGTTTGTTTTTAAACTACTTGTATTTATTTTTTAGCCCTACTACATAGCATGTGAGAAATTAGTTCCCTGACCAGAGAGCGGAACTGTGCCCTCTGCATTGGAAGCAGGGATTCTTAATAACTGGACCATCAAGTGAAACTCCCTCAGTCGTGTGCTACTCTGTGCAGCCCCATGGACTGTAGCCTGCCAGGTTTCTCTGTCCAAGGGTTTCTCCAGGTCAGAATACTGCAGTGGGTAGCCGTTCCCTTCTCCAGGGGATCTTCCTGACCCAGGGATCGAACCCAGGTCTCCTGCATCGCAGGCAGCTCTTTACCGTCTGAGCCACCATGGAAGCCCCAGACCACCAAGGGGGTTCCTGAAGTCTTATTTTAAATTGAATAATGTTTTACATGTACTAAGAGATTCAGTGTTTATAGATCTGTGTTGTAAGTCCTTCTCATTAATAAAGAGTACTTTCACATAATAGATAATCTTCCTAGTTTATGCTGCTGCTGCTAAGTCGCTTCAGTCGTGTCCGACTCTGTGCGACCCCATAGACGGCAGCCCACCAGGCTCCCCCGTCCCTGGGATTCTCCAGGCCAGAACACTGGAGTGGGTTGCCATTTCCTTCTCCAATGCATGAAAGTGAAAAGTGAAAGTGAAGTTGCTCAGTCGTGTCCGACTCTTAGCGATCCCATGGACTGCAGCCTACCAGGGTCCTCCGTCCATGGGATTTTCCAGGCAAGAGTACTGGAGAGGGGTGCCATTGCCTTCTCCGAAGTATCAGCAAAGATTATCAATTTTTAGGGCTTCCCAAGTGGTTCAGTGGTAAACAATCCGCCTATCAATGCAGGAGACGCAGGAGATGCGGGTTTGATCCCTTAAAGCAAGCAAATAGATGCTCTTGAATGCTGATGGGACTAACAAACATATTGCAAGGTAACTTGGCAATGTGTCCCTCAAATCTCGAAAATGTGTTTAGTTGTCAGCTTATCAATTTCACTTCTGCGAATCTATTCTAAGGAAATAATCATGACTGACTGCAAGGATAACTTTTCTACAAGAATAAGTATTACAGAGTTGAGAGAAATTAGGGACAACCTAAATGTCCTCAAATAAAGGACTAATGAAATAACACACATTCAGAAAATGGCATGTGTAATTACTAAAATGCTGTAGAAAAATATTTAATATGGTGGGAAATATTCACACTATGTAGCTAAGTGGAAACAAGCAAATTCTACATCTTCTACAATAGGATTTCATTTTTGTTAAAAATGTTTTGTGTAGAAAAATTTATCACAGTGGTGGAGATATATGGATTTTCCACTTCTTTATGCTTTTTTTTTTTTTTTTTTGGTGTATATTAGCTCCCAATCCCGAATCCCCCTCCCACCTCCCACCCCACATCATCTCTCTGACTCATCCCTGTGCACCAGCTCCAAGCATCCTGTATCCTGTACCGAACATAGGCTTGTGCTTCGTTCTTACATGTTAGTTTACATGTTTCAATGCCATTCTCCCAAATCATCCTACCCTCTTCCTCTCCCATAGAGTCCAAAAGTCCTTTCTATACATTTGTGTCTCTTTTGCTGTCTCACATACAGGGTCATCACTGCCATCTTTCTATATTCCATATATATGTGTCAGTATACTATATTGGTGTTTTTCTTTCTGGCTTACTTCACTCTGTATAATAGGTTCCAATTTCATCCATCTCATTAGAACTGATTCAAATGAATTCTTTTTAATGGCTGAGTAATACTCCATTGTGTATATGTACCACAGCTTTCTTATCCATTCATCGGCTGATGGACATCTAGGTTGTTTCCATGTTCTGGCTATTATAAACAGTGCTGCAATGAACATTGGGGTACATGTGTCTCTTTCGATTCTGGTTTCCTCGGTGTGTATGCCCAGCAGTGGGATTGCTGGGTCATAAGGCAGATCTATTTGCAGTTTTTTAAGGAATCTCCACACAGTTCTCCATAGTGGCTGTACTAGTTTGCATTCCCACCAGCAGTGTAAGAGGGTTCCCTTTTCTCCACACCCTCTCCAGCATTTATTGCTTGTAGACTTTTGGATCGCAGCCATTCTGACTGGTGTGAAATGGTACCTCATTGTGGTCTTGATTTGCATTTCCCTGATAATGAGTGATGTTGAGCATCTTTTCATGTGTTTGTTAGCCATCCGTATGTCTTCTTTGGAAAAATGTCTGTTTAGTTCTTTGGCCCATTTTTTGATTGGGTCATTTATTTTTCTGGAGTTGAGCTGCATAAGTTGCTTGTATATTTTTGAGATTAGTTGTTTGTCAGTTGCTTCATTTGCTATTGTTTTCTCCCATTCAGAAGGCTGTCTTTTTACTTTGCTTATAGTTTCCTTTGTTGTGCAGAAGCTTTTAATTTTAATTAGATCCCATTTGTTTATTTTTGCTTTTATTTCCTGTATTCTGGGAGGTGGATCATAGAGGATCCTGCTTTGATTTATGTCGGAAAGTGTTTTGCCTATGTTCTCCTCTAGTAGTTTTATAGTTTCTGGTCTTACGTTTAGATCTTTAATCCATTTTGAGTTTATTTTTGTGTGTGGTGTTAGAGAGTGATCTAGTTTCATTCTTCTACAAGTGGTTGACCAGTTTTCCCAGCACCACTTGTTAAAGAGATTGTCTTTACTCCATTGTATATTTTTGCCTCCTTTGTCGAAGATAAGGTGTCCATATGTGTGTGGATTTATCTCTGGGCTTTCTATTTTGTTCCATTGATCTATATTTCTGTCTTTGTGCCAGTACCATACTGTCTTGATGACTGTGGCCTTGTAGTAGAGCCTGAAGTCCGGCAAGTTGATTCCTCCAGTTCCGTTCTTCTTTCTCAAGATTGCTTTGGCTATTCGAGGTTTTTTGTATTTCCATACAAATCTTGAAATTATTTGTTCTAGTTCTGTGAAAAATACCGCTGGTAGCTTGATAGGGATTGCATTGAATCTGTAGATTGCTTTGGGTAGTATACTCATTTTCACTATATTGATTCTTCCAATCCATGAGCATGGTATATTTTTCCATCTATTAGTGTCCTCTTTGATTTCTTTCATCAGTGTTTTATAGTTTTCCATATATAGGTCTTTAGATTCTTTAGGTAGATATATACCTAAGTATTTTATTCTTTTCGTTGCAATGGTGAATGGAATTGTTTCCTTAATTTCTTTTTCTACTTTCTCATTATTAGTGTATAGGAATGCCAGGGATTTCTGTGTGTTGATTTTATATCCTGCAACTTTACTATATTCATTGATTAGCTCTAATAATTTTCTGGTGGAGTCTTTAGGATTTTCTATGTAGAGGATCATGTCATCTGCAAACAGTGAGAGTTTTACTTCTTCTTTTCCAATTTGGATTCCTTTTATTCCTTCTTTATGCTTTTGTGTAATTTCCAAATGTTGCCCAAGCTACATGGTTTGCTCTGAAGTAAAATATGTATTAAAAGCCTATGGTTTTCTGATTTGATTTAGTTTGAGAGTTTGAGTAGTCATACTTTGGACTGTTATCCTGTGAGTTTTTTAGCATGGGGTAGACCAGTCCTACAGGAATTCTACAGACCTAGGGGCTGGAGGTGGAGGTTGTTGGAACTGAAGAACTCACGCAACAGAGGAGTTCTGGGCTTAGAGACACACATCAAAAGCACTCTTCCATTTTCCTTTGAATTATAAATAATTTCTATTTAGCAGAATATGTACCTTATTTCTTGAACTCATATCAAGTAAGAGATGTTTTGGAGGTATGCACATTTTTTAAGCCCCATACAACATGAATTTTTAACAGCAAATCCTTAAAGGGAGCAGAAAGCCTAGGACATGAATCAATTTTTAAGGTGTCTGAAATACTGAGGGAAAAAAAAAAAAAAGAACAAAACACACCAAAACAGAGTTGAGAAGTTGTGTTGTATTTTAAAAGTTTATCTTGAACAAATGAATACCCTGAACACAGAGTACAAGAACAGAAAGTAAAATTTCATTTGGAGATAGATCAAAGGCCTGAATTTGAGAATTTTGGTGAATAGGAGGTCGAAGGCAAATTAGGCCCTGCCTTGAAACCACATGGAGGATGTGGAATTGCTGGAAAAAAGGCCAGAATTCTGGAAAGGATTTTGGAATTTTTGGTCCACGGGATTTTCCATGTCTAAAGTCAAAACAAAATTCTCTTTTTCAATTCCGAGAACTTGATTTAGAACTGTTTTGAAAGGGGCCTTTCTCTGAAACATTTCAATACAAAAGTACTTTATTTTCTCATCCTATGACTCGGTGTCTTACATTTTTTAGGTTTTGACTAATTTAAGGTCTTAAAATATACTTGTTTAAACCCCATTTAGTTAATAATTTTCTATTTTTACCTCATCATCTAGTGTCTCATCTTCAGTTGGCCCAGTGAAAATAAAACCCAGCAAAGTCAAAATTTTGCTTCCTTTTCTGTGTTTCCCAAATATAGAAGAAACCTTTGGATACCCAGGTTTGGGAAAAGTCAAACCTTAGCTAAAGCGGGGGCATGTTTGCCCCCCTTTTGAAGAGTGCATCCCGTAGGAATAATTCCTTTTGCTGAGATGGGCAGCATCCCTGGAGTACAAGTGAGGGCTTATTCCTGCACATTCCCTTGTCTTTCCATTAATTCGGGTGAATTAACCCTCTGTGCTCCAGTCTTTCAGTTGGATGGCATCGCACATTGCTCTGCTGGAGGGTGAGAGGCATATAACGAGTAATTAAAGCATTTCTGACAATGGCCAACAGCTGACATGGACTAGTCTCCTCTCCCCTTACTTGTATGTAGAGGTCTGGATAAAACATGTCAGCAATTAAAAATATATATAACCAGTATTGAAAAGGTAAGTGAAACAGTTTAGTTCTCATTATGAAAAAGGAACTCAGAGTCAATGTGTTAACTGTAGCTAATATTCCTGGACCTGCACATGTGTCCTAGAATCTGGGGCTGGGGTGCTGAGGCTCATGTAGAGACTGGATATGTGGCCTCAGGCCAGTTTTAGGCAGGGTGGCTAAGCTTGTCAGGTTTAGCAAACTAAAATACGGAACACTCAGTTACAGTTGAGTTCCGCATAAACAATGAACATATATATATATATTTTGGTATAAGTATGTCTTAGAGTTGAATGGTACATACTTAAAGTAAAAAGTGTTTATCTGAAATTCAGATTTAACAGAGTGTCCTGCCAAGAGATTGTCATACCACTTGAGTGAAGTAAGTCCAACAAAGAACATCAAATATCATATGATATCACTTACATGCGGAATCTAAAAAGAATGATACAAATGAACTTATTTTCAAAACAGAAACAGACTCACAGAGAATGAACTTTTGGTTACCAGAGGGGAGGGGTTGGGGGCTAGAGCCCTCTTCTGAAATACTGTAAGATATTGCCATGAAGTATTAAATGGTTTCTCTCTGCCTATTAAAATCCCAAATCACGTGGCCTGAGCTTGAAGGCCCTTCATCATTGACCACTCACTGACTTCTCCAGTCAGATTATGGACTATTTTATTATCCAAGCCTTATATGTGGAATCAGCATTCCCACTTTCAGTCTTCTGCCCAAGCTTGTCTTTTCCCTTGCAATGCTTTACCAAACTTCACCCAATCTCCCCTGTTCCATCTCCTCTCTACTCATCCTGTCTGTAGTAAACTCTCCTTCTCTCTTCTTGATCTTTAATTTGGTGCCACATTCCATCACTGTCTAAATGCTTGTCTCAGATTTTCTTCTCACCAAGTAGACTGTCAATAACCTATGTTAGGGACCACATCCTTATGCAGTTAGGCTTCCCAGGCGGCATAGTGGTAAAGAATCAGCCAGCAATGCAAGAGACACGAGTTCAATCCCAAGGTCAGGAAGATCCCCTGGAGCAGGAAATGGCCATTCACTCCAGTATTCTTGCCTGGAGAATTCCTGTCTCTTATACACATCTAGATGTGTATAAGAGACAGCATCCATACATGACCACAGGAAAAACCATAGCCTTGACTAGACGGACCTTAGTCGGCAAAGTAATGTCTCTGCTTTTGAAAATGCTATCTAGGTTGGACATAACTTTTCTTCCAAGGAGTAAGCGTCTTCTAATTTCATGGCTGCAGTCACCATCAGCAGTGATTTTGGAGCCCAAAAAAATAAAGTCTGGCACTGTTTCCACTGTTTCCCCATCTATTTCCCATGAAGTGATGGGACCAGATGCCATGATCGGGACAGTTAGGGAGTTTGAAATTGACGTACACACTGCTATATTTAAAATGGATAACCAGCAAGGACCTACTGTATAGCACAGGGAACTCTGCTCAACGTTATGCAACAAACTAGATGGAAAAATAATTTTAAAAAGAACTGTACATGTATATGTGTATATATACACACACACACATATATATAAAATAATCACTTTTTATTTTGTTGTACACCTGAAACTAACACAACATTGTTACTCAACTGTATTCCAATATGACATAAAAAGGTTTTTAAAAAGATGCCCTAAAACATGGATAGCAAGCTCCTTCTCTCCCCTGTAGGATGTCAGAGGCTGCTAGAGTGGCTCTGTTCTTTTCAACCTGTGGCTGTTGTTTCAGGATCCCCCACGGCTTCTTTAGCTCTAGTCTACATTCCAGGCAGGGGTGGTGGTGGGGAGATTGCGGGGAAGAGAAAAGGGGCATGGATGCCCATTTCCCTAAAAGCACTAGGCAGAAGATACAACCATCACTTCTCATATCAGAAAGCCATTAGGGAGGCAGGGAGAGGTTCTCCATCCTTTTTTTGATGAAAAATAATGTTCAACCTAGAAATCTATGTGTGCTTAGTCCCTCAGTCGTGTCTGGCTCTTTGCAACCCCATGGACTGAAGCCCACTAGGCTCCCCTGTTCATGCAGGCAAGAATACTGCACTGAGTAGCCATTCCCTTCTACAGGAGATCTTCTCAACCCAGGGACCAAACCCAGGTCAGCTGCATTGCAGGCAGATTCTTTACTATCTGAGCCACCATGGAAGCCCAGAAATCTATATTCAACAGAATTATCATCAAGAATGAGAGGGAAATAAAAGTATTTAATGATAAATAATTTAAAAAATAGATTTTTGTGGACAAAACTACCAAAGCATATTCTTTGGTAAGATAGGCATTGGCTATAGAAGGGAAATGTGAGATGCAAGAAACGATGGAAAGCCTCCCTGTATAAGTCTTGAATTCAACTGCACTTAAAACTGCATCTCAAGAGACTTTCCTGGTGGTACAGTGAATAAGAATCCACCCTCCAATGCAGGGGACACGGGTTCAATCTGTGGTCCGGGAAGATCCCACATGCCACGGGCAGCTAGAGCCTGAGAGCCGCAACTACTGGACCCACGTGAGCTGCAGCTACTGAAGCCCGTGTGCCTAGCGCCTGTGCTCCGCAACAAGAGAAGCCACCGCAATGAGAAGCCTGTGCGCTGCAATGAAGAGCAGCCCCTGCCCGCTGCAGCTAGAGAAAGCCCATACACAGCAACAAAGACCCAGTGCAACCAATAAACAAATAATTTTTAAAAATCTCAAAATGTATAAAGAAACAATGTGATAGGATTATGAGGACGAGAGGTACCATAGAAAGCACGTCAGATCAGAAGATCTGGGTTGTGGCCTCTGCTTTTTCACTTTATATCTCAGAACTTCAGGTTAGGACTAGGTATTTCTATAACTTATTCTAACTTCAAAAAACAACAGCCACTCAACTCTGATTCATCAGTTTTACATCCTTGTGGTGTAACTTTCCTGGTGTATAATGTGAGTTTTGGATTATAACGGTCCTGCTTCAAATCTTTGCTCTGTCATTGTTTAACTTTGTGATCTTGAGGAATTTAACCTCTTAAAGCTTCCGTTTCCACATCTGAGAAACAGAAAAATAGTTGTTCTTATGTAGAGTTCTCTAAGCAGTAGAAGCTGACTCCTGCTGAATAAGTGGAAAGGCATTTTATTTAAAAAATACTGGGTGGATCACAGGACTGTTGAGTGAACTGGAAAACTGGACTTGAGAATAAGCCTGGAGGAACAATACCACAAACCAGGACATAGATCTAATAGAAAATTGTTGCTGCTGCACGCTGCTGCTTTTACATCAGAAATACACCATTGCAACCCCTGGGAAATAGCCACAACTGCTGCCGCCACCACAGAAAGCCAGAACATCTTTCCTTGTGGCTTACTTCTGAATCAAAGTCTTATCATGGCACCCCTGATTGGTTTTAACTAAAGCACATGCCTGAATCCTAGCTGCCAGGAAGGCTGGGAATTTGCATTCTTTCTTATGTTGGAATGGTAATGATCAGAATTTGGTTATTTCCCCAAATAAAGAAGGAGACTCAAAAGCTAATAGACTGCCATGAATAGGATAGATCCCCATGATCATCATCTTAATATTTACTGTACTGAATTTGAACTCCCTCCTATGTTTGGGGAATTTACCTTTTTGTAAGTCTTTCTAGGTGGAGAATCTTCCTATGGCAAAACCAAAAAAAAAAAAAAAGGACCAGATACTGGTTTGCTTGAAATGTTGACATGAGACAGTATTTGAACATGACACTTAAGTTCTTGTCCTATGCTTTATGACCCTGAGAAGTAGGGGCAGTTTGGTAGTGTCAGGAAGGAAGAAATTTTCCTTTATCCTTCTAGGTTCTTTTGGCTGATCTAAAAAACTATGTAGACAGGAGACAGATTAACAGGGGAAAGTCAAACAAAAGTTTCATAACATGTATACATGGGAGAAACCCAGGAAAACTCAATAACTCACCAAAATGGCCAAAGCTCTCATCATAAATTCCATTTTTAGCTAAAGATAAAAGAGGATGTTGGGGGTAATGGTTTGGACCTACAAAAGGGAGAAAGGCTACATATAAAGCAAATATTTGATAAATAAATGTTTGCAGGGCATACGGAGACAGTGGGATACAGAGAGGATTTTTTACGAGCAGAAATTTCCCAGGTTCCTCCCTAGTTCATACTACAGGTATCAATAATGATGATAATGCCTTCCTGGAATTGGTCTTCTATTTACACTCTTTTAGGCTGTTTAATTTTCATGCCAAAGAGGCACAATTTGGGGTGGCAATTTTTGCTCCCCTACTATAGTCATTCTAGCAGCAGAGTGTTGATGGCTATGATAGTCAGTGTCCAGCGGCTAGGAGCAATAATGACAATAGGGTGCGGAGTCCACAGCTCTTATCATGAGGAACAGCTTTTTCCTCATCTGAAAATGGATGCACCTTACTTTAGAGGGTGTGCGTAAGAATTAAGTGAGAACTGCATGTGAAAAGGACCCCTGAGAAGCATCAGTGGTCTATACATGCAGGCATTTTCCTCTTCCCCTGTCAGTCTTGGGAACATAGCATAATGTTTGGAGTTGCAGAAGAAAAGGAACAATCCATTTAAACTTTAGGAGAATAGATAATAGAAGTAAGAGAAAACAAAGGCTATGTGTTCAGTTGACCATCACGGATTGAAAGGTTATAAATGCAACACTACATTAGCTCACTGGGGAAAATGAGAGGTCACCTATTTTGACAAGCCAGTTATCCTATCATTATACGACCTGCAACGTGCAATGGAGATGTTTGAATTCCAGCTGTTATATGTCTTTTGAGTAGATTCAGTTGAAGCTCCAGATAAGGCTGATTCAAAATTCTCTGGCATATTACAGTTACTTTCAGTTAAAAAAGAAGAAAACTCAAGATATCTCTTTGTCAGAATCTCATGTGATAAGAATGTACAGTTAATACACCAGGGATTTTCATTTAGTTTTTGCTGTTCTAGCCACATAGTGTTGTATCCCTGTCTAGTATTTGTGTATGTGGTTGCAGTTTCCTTTTTGTAGTGTTTGGATGGAGAGTGATGGCTGGGGGAATCTTGAGTCCTTTGGGGCTCAGTCAGTGGTGTGCTGGTCAGCCAAATTTTAGAGAGAGGAAAAAAAAAAGCCCAACAACTGATTTATAGCATTTGTCAACTGCCAGGGTTAAATACATGCACTGTGGCTAACTTAAAGTTACCAACATGAAATCACAAAACACAAAACTGGGAAGACATATGCAAAATTAGTTCTTGCTACCTTGAGGCACCAGCTCCCAATACACACCACTGCAAATTTGCATCTTAAATGTTTGCTCTTAAGGTAAAAGATTACATAGGCCATAAATCATACTGTATGGTTGAATATGTTTCAAAGGTATAGTAGCCAAAAGAGGAGATTCCTATTAATGTTTTATCCCAAGATAAAACCTTTAATCCTCTTGTCCCTCTAAACTTCTTTAAAAGTTGCTAATTTAAGTTAAATGAAGGCAGAGACCTCTCTTCCAACCCGTAGAGTGAAGAAGATGGAGAGGTTTCTGTTCAGGGTGGGAGCTCTTTCCATGAGTTCTTGAGTGAAGGGGACTTTTTCAAACATATTGAATCATTTCTTATATTTTTTAAAAATGTTTACTTTTATTTGTTTGGCTGCACTGGATCTTAGTTGCTGTATGCAGGATCTAGCTTCTTGGCTAGGGACTGAACCCAGGACTCCCAGCATTGAGAGCATGGAGTCTTAGCAACTGGACCACCAGGGAAGTCCCCATTTCTTTTACATTTATCTAGCACTTTGCAGTTTTCTTCACTTAATTTTCCGTTTTGAAGAGGAGAAAGTTAACTCATCCAGTGGAAGAACTGAGATTTGATTCTTTTTTTTAAAAAACTTCTAATTTTATATCAGAGTATAGCCAATTAACAATGTTGTGATGGTTTCGGGCAGACAGCAAAGTGACTCAGCCATACATATACATGTATCCGTTCTACCCCCAACTCCTCTTCTCTCCCATCCAGGCTGCCACGTAACACTGAGCAGAGTTCCCTGTGCTGTGCAGTAGGAGAGATTCGATTCTTGGGATCCCCTATCTGGTGCTCTCCTAACTGCTCCACTGCCTTCCCAAGGTGGGCAGAACCTTCCTGGGTTCCTCGTTGCCTTCCAACTCAGTCAGGATATTTTCTACTCAACTGCCGGGAAACTTCTTATTTCATCATCCCCTTCTCACTTTGACAGGGTGAAATTCCCCTGGCTTTCCATGGACTTGCTATTTTCAGTGCCTCCTTGCATCACATTCCAGCCAAGATCCTATCCCGCTTGCTGATTGGCTGTGAGTAGCCACGCCCACGTCTCTGCTCAGGACTGTGATTGGTCTCATGTCCCAACAATGCAGAGAAGTTGAGGCTTCCCGAGAACATGTTAAAGGTCATCTCTAGAGATAGCATGTTCTAGGTCAAGTCATTCTGCCTTCTCAGTAACAACATTAATCCACCATTATTAGTGGTACCGAGAAAGAATTTTTATGAAATCAGTGATAGTCGTACAAGCTCAGAACCTTACATTATTTGACTTCCCAAACAGACCGAACAACAACAATTCTTCAACAGTTTCATGAAAGGAAGGGAAAAGATCGCATAGGAAGCTTGAAAAGCTTAGTTCAGTTCAGTTCAGTACAGACCTTAGTCAGCAAAGTAATGTCTCTGCTTTTCACTGTGCTATCTAGGTTGGTCATAACTTTTCTTCCAAGGAGTAGCGTCTTCTAATTTCATGGCTGCAGTCACCATCTGCAGTGATTTTGGAGCCCCCCAAAATAAAGTCTGACACGGTTTCCACTGTTTCCCCATCTATTTCCCTTGAAGTGATGGGACCGGTTGCCATGATCTTCATTTTCTGAATGTTGAGCTTTAAGCCAACTTTTTCGCTTTCCTCTTTCACTTTCATCAACAGGCTTTTTAGCTCCTCTTCACTTTCTGCCGTAAGGGTGGTGTCATCTGCATATCTGAGGTTATTGATATTTCTCCCGGCAGTCTTGATTCCAGCTTGTGCTTCTTCCAGTCCAGCGAGCATTTAACTAATGCCCTCCTATGGGAACCAAATGTTTATTGTACATCTATCATGCTCATGGTTCTGGTAAAAGGCCTGAAGACTCCCAGGGTCAAATGATGGTGCTCCTATTCCTCATATGTTTGCAGAGTGGCAAGGCAGACATGCACACTGGCAGTTGTGATTGAAGGTGTACTACAGCAGAGATGTGTGTGAGCCTGGAGGAGAAGGTGTGTCATTCTGCCCAGGGGAATGGAGGAAACTTCACAAGAGGTCAGAGCTGAAGCTAGGATGTGAAAAACAAGACTGTAGTGCTTCCTCTGTTCCAGGAACTGCCGTATTCTAAGTATTTCACCTATATTAACCTATTTAATTTTCCAAAGGCCCTACAAGGTTGGTACAGTTCTATCCCCATAGGAAACTGAGGAATAGAGAAGTAACCTGTTCAGCGTCACCTATCCAGGGAAACGTGGAGCTGAGATTTGAACCCATGCTGTTAACCCTGATTTGCTGGGATTATTGGACCAGTGAGGACAGGAGGTGTGTGGAGGACACTCTGGGCTCAGGGAACAGCATAGGCAAAGGCCCAGAGAGATGCGAGAGCATGGCATGTTAGTGCTTTTGCTTTGTTTCTATGGGAAAGCAACACAGGACCATTGATCATACATGCATCATTTTTCTTTCAACGCAGAGGTTTTTTTTTTCCCCCCCCCAGAGGATATCACAAAAGGAATTTGTCAACACCATTTCTTAAAATCTGAATGTTTTCAAATGGCTGCTGTCCAACTATTCACCCTGCTGAGTTGTTGGCTGAAGGTGGTCTTAAATATATCTCCCGTAGAAGGATACACATTTCTTGATTTCCCATTATTCTTGAAATTGATTTATTCTACTGCTACTTGGGGCTAAAATTGCAAGATTGATTTCCACTGAACACAGCATTTCCAGGAGAAATTATTGGGCATAACCATGAAGTGTATTCCTGGTCAAGGCTGAAGTTCTTGCCAGCATCAGCTGGTGATCATCAGTGGGACCATGTGTCCCATGCATTATCTCAAGGCCACCTCAGGATAGGTGACAAGCTCCGAATGTGTGTGCTTTAGCAGCAGCACTAAATGTCACGGTATTTGGCCTGGGACAGCACTATTCTGTATTTCTTGGTAATTTTCTATTCTTAATACACTGAAGGGTAGGTCATTCATTCATTCATTCACTCAGCCTTTTCCAAGTGCCAGTATAGTAAAAGCTAGTAATAATGATTATCATTTTTAATAACTTTTTACTTTACAGTTGGTGGCTCAGTGGTTAAGAATCCGCCTGCCAATGCAGGAGACATGGGTTCGATCCCTGGGCTGGGAAGGTCCTCTGAAAAAGAAAATGGCAGTCCACTCCAGTATTCTTGCCTGGGAAACCCCATGAACAGAGGATCCTGACTGGCTACAGTCCATGGAGTTGCAAAGAATCAGACATGACTTAGCGACGCAACAACAACAATAAACGTAGCTGATGAACAATGTTGCATTAGTTTCAAGTGGACAGCAAAGTGATCTGTGTGCCCTGCAGTTTACATGTGTAATAGAACTTTCCATGTGACAAGCACTGTGCTAAGCACCTTAAAACTATCACATTTAACCTACAGTAACCCAATAAAGTAAGAATGTTATTATCCAGATGATAAAACAGAGGGATTAGGAAACTTGCTGCACATACATAGTTTCCTGAGCTGGCAGACCTTGATTTCCATCCCAGAAAGTCTTGGTCCACAACCTTCCAAGCCATGTCACCTCCTCCTGTCCCAAGTTATGTAATAAGGCTGGTTAGGGATGCAAACAAGAAACTGTGATCAAGTCAGAATGAGACAGGGGCCAAGCACCGGTTCTCAGCCTTTTGCCCACTGAAATGTATGCCAGCTAAGATGCACACATGAGATGCATCCTTTGGCGCAGCATCAGCATTCTTCATAATTCCCCCCACCCCGCACCGCCACTCTTTTACTCCATACGTTTGCTCCAGGAAAGCATATTAGAATGCACATGAGTAAGAGTGACATTATTACAATTATGACATTGAATCAGAACTCATTATGAAGGTGATAAATCCTTGCACAGTTTTGTACAAGGATATAGTGGGTATAAATCTCAGGACACAAATAAAGCTATTCAAGAGAAATGACATTTCTTTTGTTTCTATAAATTGACCTAATTTTGACTCTGGACACCTAGCTTCTTGGATTGACAGGAAATTTAACCTCTGGTATTCTGGTCTAACCTCTCTCACTTCCCAGGAGCTGTGCCAAGATTCTCAGGTCTTATGCAGTGCCAACATATTGCATTAGACAAGTCTTTATACTGGTTCCACTGAGACTACTGCTGTCTTGAGCTTACAGGATCCCTTTGGCTCTTGGGGCCCTGATACTCATGAGGAATCTGGGACTTCGAGTGAGAACACAGCCTCCCAGCTTCTTCTGGCCACACGTGCCATTTTTCTCCAAGGTCTTAGATCTGTCTGTCTTCCCTCAACCCAGAGCTTTTTCTTTTTCTTGGAGGGAAATCCCCTCCCGAGTTTCCCTCTGAGGCTTTTTGTTTCATTAAATTCTGTTCTCCTCAATGGATTTTGCTCTTTGGGAGGAAAAAAAGGAGAGCTGGAAAATAAACTATCTTTTCTGTTTCTTTCTTGCTACTAATCTCTTGCAAGGCAGGTAAGCGAGGGGAATTAGAAGGGGAAAACAGTAATTCAAAGAATTATTGGTCCCTGGGGTGGAATTTACCTGGAAACAGATACCCTTAATTTCTTTTCTTTATCCTCCTCCTCTCCCTTTCCTCTTTCTTCTTTACAAAATGTGAATAAGTTTGTTTTCAATTAGGAAAGATGCCATTGAGCAAATGAAGAGTGAAGATAAGTACATTTTGTTTGCCAAAAACATTTTCAACCTTTTTTTTCTTCTACCATGCATGCATTTAACAATATTCAAGAGATATTTACTGAGTTCTTACAATGCCTTGTGAGCTTGGATAAGGAGGTTAGATTTTATATGAAATATCAGCCCATTGGAGAGTTTGAAGGGCAGTCACCTAATCTTTATTAAGCTTTAAAGATCACACTGGCTGTCCCATAGAGGGTGTTTTTTTGGGACATGAGACTACTATAGGGTCCAGACAGGAGATGATAGTGCCTGGGGGATGGTTGGAGTTTTGGAGGTGGAAAGATGGCTGGGATTCTGGGTCTGATTGGGAGGGTCAGTGGGCAGGAGCAGCTGGGGACTGGATATGGAGGGGAAGGGTGGGGAAATATTGACGATGATTTCTGTCTTTGGGACTTGAGCAGTTGTGTGGGTGGTGCTATCTACAGAGATGGGAAAGACTAGGGGAGGGTGATGGCCTTCATTTCCTCAATCTCTGCCCTAGAAGAGCACTTCCTAACCTCTAGGACTGCCTAGAGTCTTGAGCAATAAATCTACGGGTAAATGCTCATAACTCAATGGTCTGCAGGAAGAACATTCAAAACTTCTATTTAAACTTTTCTTCTTATCTTTTTAATGTAAATTTCTGCGTATCCTTTTCAGTATACATATTAGTACAATGCTTTACACATATTTGCACGTATGTACACCATTTATGGGCTTCCCAGGTGGCTCAGTGATAAAGAATCCACCTGCCAAGGCAGGAAATGCAAGAGATGTGGGTTCGATCCCTTGGTCAGGAAGATCCTCTGAGAAGGAAATGGCAACCCACTTGAGCATTCTTGCCTGGAAAATCCCATGGACAGAGGAGCCTGGTGGGCTACAATCCACAGGGTCACAAAGAGTCAGACACAACTGAGTGACTGAGCATCCACGCACACCATTTATAAATAAAAAAGAATGACTGAATAGGGAAAGAGTAAATTGAGCACACAACTAGCTGTCCACCAAAATCTGTTCTTCTTTCCAGAAAGTACAGTAGCTGGGAAGCTGCTACCCAGCCAGAGGCAACTTTCCCAGACCCCTTGTAAGTGATGGGTCCCGATTCTCCCCAGTGGGAGGTGAGTAGAAGGGATATGTATCGGTTATGGGCCAAGGCTTCTGCCATGTCTCCTTTGTACCCTTTCCCCACTGCTGGCTTAGATGCAGAAAATGGCCAGGTCCTGGGGATGTTGGAGGCCCAGGATGAAAGGAAACTGCATCTGTGATACAGTGCTGGGAGGGTAGCCACTCACGTACAAGGAATGTCCAGCTCAGGCTATTATTATACAACCAAGAAACTTTAGTGCATTTGAGCCCTCTTACATATTTGGGTCTCTGTTATTACAACCTAGCATACCAGAAGTATGTTTAGCATTTTTTTGACGGGAGAACGCAAGTGCAAACTATTTGGAGGCCACTGGTTTAAGGGTTGCTGCTGCTACTGCTAAGTCGCTTCAGTCGTGTCCGATTCTGTGTGACCCCATAGACGGCAGTCCACCAGGCTCCCCGTCCCTGGGATTCTCCAGGCAAGAACACTGGAGTGGGTTGCCATTTCCTTCTCCAAAGCATGAAAGTGAAAAGTGAAAGTGAAGTCGCTCAGTCATGTCTGACTCTTAGCGACCCCATGGACTGCAGCCCACCAGGCTCCTCTGCCCATGGGATTTTCCAGGCAAGAGTACTGGAGTGGGGTGCCATTGCCTTCTCCGGTTTAAGGACTAGTTAAATGCTAATGAAATAGTCAGGGTTGTTTCATACTGTCAGACCCAGGAGATAGCAGCTCACCATTTCTAAGCCATCCCCTCACATAATCAGAAATTCTAATTATCATGGAATGATGGTTAAGTCAGCTGAGTTTTATTTTTGAGGAACTGAAAGTAGTTTTTGAAGAACCGAAATTTTTAGGAAGACTCACAAACTCAGATTGCCATTAATGGCAAAAAGCGACTGGCCTTATTGGTGATCCAAGGATGGTGTTAGAAAATGTGGGATTTCCCTGGTGGTGCAGTGGATTAGAATCTGCCTGCCAAGGTAGGGGACATGGGTTTGATCCCTGGTCTGGGGAGATTCCACATGCCCCGGAGCAGCTAAGCCCACATCCACAACTACTGAGCCCCTGGCCTAGAGTCTGGGATACAGCTACTGCAGTCCACGTGCCTAGAGCCTGTGCTTCACAAGAGAAGCCCATATACCCCAACAGACAGTAGCCCCTCCACCCTGCCACTTTGACGCAACCAGAGACAGCCTGAGCGCAGCAACAAAAACCCAGTGCAACCAAAAATTAAAAAAAATAGAAAATGTGGAAATAATGAACATTATAGGAAGAAACCAGTGAAATTCAGCAAGATGGGACACTTGTTTGGCTTGGATTTTGCTAACTTTTGCAAATACTTTCATGTCCTCCGATTTTAGCTGAAATTGTCTTCTTTCAAGGCCCATGGACTTTTAAGCCCCGAGTGTTTTCCACTTACCTTTGCAAATGAAAGAAGAGTTCTCTGCATCCCCACAGAATAATATACTGTTGTCACTGGGATTTAGTTGTAGCTTGCCTCCTCCCTGGGTTTTAGAGGGTGAGACTCAGAACGCCTACCTTAGAGCATTTGGCATAGAGGAGGAGTAGAATGATGCATCCAGGCAATATTCCTGGAAGCTGAGAGCCACAGATCATTGTTAAAGTTAGCGTGCGGGTATACTGGCTGAGAATGTCACACCAGCAGCTTCTAAATCCTGCAACATGATGGATGTCTTACGGTTATCCCTACTGCTCTCCAGAATTTATCAGCACAGAAGAAAAATGGGGAAAGGTTAGAACTCCCAGAGATTTGAAATTCTTTTTCCAACAGTGAGGAGTGAAGGCTTGAGTGTCAGTTATGAGTGAATCACCAGGCAGTGGCGAGGAGAAGTTAAAACCTTGGCATTGTAATCACCAGCAGTGGGAACACCTGGACAAGTGATGGGCGGGTCAAAACCTTGGCATTGTAATCACCAGCAGTGGGAACACCTGGACAAGTGATGGGCGGGTGAAGCGGTCAGAGGGCTCGCAAGGCAGAGCATTGTTATTCCAACCTGCGAACCTTAACCACTTGCCATTGAGGAAAAATGCATTGTTAATAATAGGGACACAAAATGCCATGGCCCTGTCACTGTGGAGGAATAAATGGTTCCAGGATTCAAAAGTGAGTTGCAAAAGTTTTGCTGCTGTGGAATTGGTCAAGGGCTGTGCACTTGAGAATCCAGGGGCAGCCAAAGATGGGTTTGAGTCAGCCACCTTGTGTTTGGATGCCAGCTTCCTTCCTTTTCCTTTCCATCTCTCCTTTCTCCTTGTAAGGGAGCTAAGAATAAAAATGCTGGAACCTGCTGTTTTATTTTTTACTCGAGAAACTGATTAATAATGAGGGCTGCTGGGTTTAATCAATGGGTGTCTATTTCAGATTAGAAAACACTATTTTGGGGAATGGAAAAAATATTGGCAATCACTCACCTTAAGGAGAGCTGTATTATGTTGCAAATAGTTAAAGAAATAGACTTTGACCTTGGAGAAGCCTGGGCTGGGATACTTGTTTCCTCCAGCTGCTTAATAAGATATTTAATAGCTGAGTGATCTTGAGTGGTCGCTTCACTTCTCCTGAGCCTGAGTCCCTTCACCCAGGAGACGGTGATAATATTACTCACCTCTTAAATGTGTTCTGAAATTTGAGCGAGAGGTTCGTATGTTGGGTAAATGTTAACTCTGTTATCTACCTATCTCTTCTCCTTTCATCTTTTCAGAAGTAAGAAGAGGCAGCATTTGTTTATGGGTACTTGGGTTTTGAGCCCCTGCTCCTGGTTAAATTTCCTGCAGCAAGTTTTTTGAATCCCTACGCATCATGAATGAATCTGGAGCATTAATGCCACCCCTATTCATTTCTGCCTGGAGCCCTCCCCTCTCTTTCTTGTCTTAGGAAGTGAAAAATGAACTAATAATGAAGGAAAGCTTGCTTTAATTTCCTGAAGAGAAGTTGTGGGATAATAATTTGAGAACTTACTATTTATTGAGGCTGGTCACTGTGAGGCATCCTCACATAGCTTGTGCACACACGGTTTCATTATATTAACTGCTACATTCTAAGTGCCAAGTTGCTTCAGTCACGTCTGACTCTTTGTGACCCTATGGATGGTATGTAGTCCATCAGGTTCCTCTGTCCATGGGATTCTCAAGGCAAGAATACTGGAGTGGGTTGCCATGCCGTCCTCCAGGGGATCTTCCCGACGTAGATTTCGAACCCTTGTCTCTTATGTCTCCTGCATTCTCAGGTGGATTCCTTACCATGAGCCACCTGAGAAGCCCTGTTACTGTCCTACATAGTGCCTTACATGTAACAGCTACTTTTAATACCTTGCCAAATTTGTTCTTTCTATGTATCTTTCTATGTATATATATATATATATACACATATATATGTATATATATTCTTTCTATGTATCTTTTTCTGTATATCTTTATATCTGTATATCTTTCTCTGTATATATATTTCTTATATATATTATTTATATATCATATATTTTTATATTGGGCTTCCCTGGTGGCTCAGCAGTTAAGAATCTGCCTGCAATGCAGGAGCCTCAGGAGACCTGGGTTCGATCCTTGGGTCGGGAAGATCCCCTGGAGGAGGGCATGTCAACCCACTCCAGTATTATTGCCTGGAGAATCCCACGGACAGGCAGTCCATAGGGTCACAAAGAGTCAGACACAACTGAAGCACGCACGTTATATATATTTTCCCAAACCTCTTGACAGCAGGTTTTAGAAACCATGCCCCTTTGTCCTTAAATACTCCAGCATATATTTTCTAAGATGAATATTCACCCCAGGATATTTGAGAATGAATACTGTTATCTAATTACACATCTTATATTTTGCAAGTTGCTTTCATTTTTTTTTCATAGTGATGCTTTCTTTTTTTTGGTCCAGAATTCAATACAGAGTTATAAAGCTGGAATAGTTTTCTGGCCCTTTTTTAAAATTTTCATGACATTGACATTTTTGAAGAATTTAGGCCAGTTATTTTTTAGAGGTCTTTCAAATTGGGTTTTGTCTGATGTTCCCTCATGACTAGAGTCAGATTACACAATTTTGGCAGGAATATTAAATAAATGGTTAATGTGTCATGAGCTAAATACAAGACACAATCTGACATAGATTCTCTAAGTGTGAATTGTCAATCACTGGACAGTTTGAAGAATACTGGGCAAGGGGTCAGTCCAGTGTGGAATCTAAAACCCAGTGTGGAAGCCAAAATCCAGTGTGAAATCAAGTTCTGCTATTAATCAGGTAATATTGAATTACAATAATAAAAATGATGATGGTGATAATAACAACCCTACTTAGCAATATACAAAGTACTTTTACATTCATTGTCTCATGAGGTAAAAATGATTCAGAATTATGGATGAGGAAACTGAGGCTTGGGAAGATCAAGTTCCTCACCCAAGGTCAGACAGGTAGAGAAGAGCAGAGACAGAGGTCAAACCCAAAGTAAACCGACCCTAAATCATCTGCTGCTAAAGCCACATGCCGGATCACAAGCCACATTGCTTGTTGAAAATTTACCTCTAAAAGAAGAAGAGTTAAACAGAATGCATAAGATAGTGCTTTCCAGCCTTGTGGATTTCAAGAGCAATGAAAATGGTTTTAAAAATTGGAGAATAGATACAGGGCTTATAATACTTTATTCTTCCAAGTAAGAATATTAAAATATAAAACCAAATGTTATCTAATATCAGTACTGTTTGATAAAAAGGATATTTTAATATAAAAATATAGAAAAGCCATAATTTCAGAACAAAGAACATTCTTTGAAATGGGATATATTAGTTTTGTAACATGCTCAATACCTTGTCATTAATTTCCCCAGTTCACTGGGACCTTGTGAAAGCTCTGCCCAGAACAGACCCCAGCTGGGTCTGGCCTCTGGGGAGCACTGTGTGATGCTGTCTTCTTGCTGTTTCGTCCAGTGGCTTTATTCTCCGTGGGCAGGGGCAGGAACAGTGCACACTGAGCTGGAGTAAGCCTGGAGGAGGGCGGAGACGCGGCATTCGGGAGCGTGGATGTCGTCAGCCCTCCAGATTTCTTGGTTGCCCTCCTTCCTCCATAGTTCCTTGCTCACTACTCCTTGCTGTATTTACTTCTCTTGTCCCCACCCCTGACCCTGGATTCTCACTGTAGGGAATGAGCTCTAGGGCACACCGACCCAGTAGCTGTGGCACACAAGCTTAGCTGCCCCATGGCATGTGGGATCTCAGTTCCCTGACCAGGGTTTGGACCCATGTCCGCTGCATTGGCAGGTGGATTCTTAACCACTGGACTGCCAGGGAAGTCCTCCTCCCCCCTCCCCAACCTTTTTTTTTTTAATTTTTTTAAAAAATTACTTTATTTTACTTTACAATACTGTATTGCTTTTGCCATACATTGACATGAATCTGCCACGGGTGTACATGAGTTCACAATCCTGAACCCCCCTCCCACCTCCCTCCCCATATCATCTCTCTGGGTCATCCCAGTGCACCAGCCCCAAGCATCCTGTATCCTGTATCGAACCTAGACTGGCGATTCATTTCTTACATGATAGTATACATGTTTCAATGTCATTCTCCCAAATCATCCCACCCTCTCCCTCTTCCACAGAGTACAAAAGTCTGTTATATACATCTGGGTCTCTTTAAAAACCTCTTCCCAGTTATTTTCTCTTGCTCCTCTGCTCCTTATCCCTCACTTTCAAGGAATGAGGTGACTGAATACAATATCATCGTTTGGGTAGTGTAGGCACAGAATATCGCCTGTCTCGTGTCTGAGGGCTCAGGGTAGACGGTCTTGAAGGAGGCTTCTGTCAGTTAAGCTTGTCCTGGCACAAAGTGCATTTGTTTCATATTTTATTTTTCATTTTATTATGTGTCTTTTATTCATATATTAAATAATCAAATCTTGAACTGGATTTAATAGCTCTTGTAATGTCAAAATAACCGTAAACAACATTTTATAACATTGTATCCACTGTGATGTGACATTAAAATAGCTTTGTCGGGGCTTCCCTGCTGGTACAGTGGCTAAGACGCCGTGCACCCAGTGCGAGGGGCTCACATTCGATCCCTGGTCAGGGAACTAGATCCCACATGCTGCAACTAAGAGTTTGCATGCCACACGTGCCACAGCTAAGGACTGGCACAGCCAAAAACTTTTTTAAAAAGTAGCGTTGTCACAGGTGACAAAGTAGCAGCTACTACTACTACTGTGAAAGTGTGATATCTACAATCATAATCAGAAGAAAAGCCAAATTTCACCTAAGGGTGAGTGAAAATCTAGATAGCATTCTTTTCCATTCCGAGTTGCATAGATTTCCTGAATTCTATGCATGGATCCCTTGCTGGTCTGTGGACCTCAGATTAAATGCCCAGGTTTAAAGTCCCTTCTCCCTGCCCACTTCCTCATCTTCCATTCATCTCTCGCGTTTATGATTCCTGGGTATCTGACTGTGTACAGGGCAAGCAATGTTTTGTAATCTGGCTTCGACTCCCTTGGTCCAGCATCCTTATTCTCACCAAAGTTACAAACCTCCCCTCAAATGCAAAGGACATTTTTCCATCTGCATTATCACGCCTTCTCTGTGCACCCCCAGGGAACCAAGGCATTTTCTCCTTGGAACTTTCCCCTTCCCGGGCTTCTGCAGTATGCTTCTCTATGGCTTTAACACAGTGGCTTTAAACCCTCACACAGGGAGCTTTCCTTTTTGATAAAATTTTACCATTACTATTATTATTTTGGCTGCACTGGGTCTTTGTTACAGCCCTTGAGTTCTTTGTTGTGGTGCGTGGGCTTCTGTAGTTGACACACGCCTGGCTAAGTTGCCCCTGGCACATGGAATCTTAGTTTCCTGACCAGGGATCGAATCTGCATCCCCTGCATTGGAACATAAGTTCTTAACCATTGGACCACCAGGTAAGTCCCTAGGGAGACTCTTCAAAATGATGGTCTGGGGCTCTGTTCTCTGGATATTCTGAAAAGGATGTGGGAGGGTCCAGACTACACAATTCCATCATTTTGTACCAATGGTTGAGAATCACTTCCCAAGTGATTGAGGAGTGCTTAATGTATGTTTTACACCCACAGTCATGTCAATAATCATCATAAACACAGCTATAATTTTAGACAGGCATTTTTCTTTCTCCCATCGAGGCTCAAAGCACAGGTCTCACTTAATCATTTCTCGGCTTAATTTCCCTCCTTAAAAGTAAAAACCAAAACTCCACCTCCTTTCACAAAGTGAGTTATGGATAAATGAGGCAATGTC
This sequence comes from Cephalophus harveyi, assembly GCA_006410635.1. Classification (NCBI taxonomy): domain Eukaryota; kingdom Metazoa; phylum Chordata; class Mammalia; order Artiodactyla; family Bovidae; genus Cephalophus; species Cephalophus harveyi. The sequence continues at coordinate 28,769 of SJYT01008415.1, forward strand.
TGCAAAATCTTTCTGGAATCAAACGTATTCTGTAAAAATGAAAATCATACTTTATTTTGGAAGCAGACTGGGAGAAGACAGAGATAGATGATAAATTCCAGGGGTGGCTTGTCTTTCCAAGCTAATTCACTGACAGGGGTAAATAATCATGATCATGAATATCATTATTGTATTAATAAAATAAGCAATGCTAGTCTATGTGTGAGAATGTGGGACAGGCAGGAAGTGAACTTTTGCAGGTGTGAGGTTTGTGACTAGCAGACCTGGTGCAAGGTCATAGAATTTTAAAGACATATTGACTCTCAAAGTTGGAAGGAACCTTTCGCTCCTCCATCTCCATTCTTTATCTTGTGCTTTCGTGCTTGAATCCTTGTGAAAACAGCCAGTCAGGGGCACGTTATCATTTTCATGAGTCCCAGGTATATTTGCTTTTGTTGGCCTTTTGCTTCATAAAAAATATTTAAAATTGCATTTTGTGACTCCACTGAAATAAAGCCGACTATAGACCAGGCTGGATTCATTATCATATATTTATTATTATTACCTACATTTTTCTTATGCTTTTAAAAGAAATCAAAATGAAAACATTTTTCAGGTTCCCAAAAGAGTCATAAGCTTTAGGCATTTGCTTCCTGTACCTTAAAGAAGTCAGCCATGCTTCTGAAGAGGAGACTCTTTACGTTATGGAGCAGCCTATATGTTCCATTTAAGGACAGTTTAACTTGATAGAAAGTTCTTTCTTATTTTGAACTAGAAGTTTGCTTTTTTTTTTCTTTAAAGACTTTTATTCTGGTTCTTTTCCCTAGAAATAGTCTATTCGTTCTTCCTCAGGTCCTAGGTATCAGAGCCTGGCTATTTGAAGTGTGAACCATAGACCAGGAGCACTGACGTCACCTGGAGGCTGATGAGACATGCAGAATCTCATGTTTCACCCTGTATAACTGAATCAGAATCTGCACTTTAAAAGCTCCTCAGATATTCACATTAAAGTTGGAGAAATGCTATAGTGGCAAGAAAAATAATAACATGCATTTATGGAGTGCTGCTCTATGCTGGACACTGTTTTAAGTGGATTGCTTAATTAATCCTTTCAATAACCTTATTTATTTTTCCGATTTTACATGTGGGAAGATTGAGGCACAGAGATGAGAGTGACTTGCTCTAGGTTTATCCATGAGGAAGCGGTATGCAGAAATTCAAATGACACCTCCATGCTTTTTTCCCCAAAATTGAAATATAGTTGGTGTATTCAGTTCAGTTCAGTCGCTCAGTCATGTCCGACTCTTTGCGACCCCATGAATCACAGCACGCCAGGCCTCCCTGTTCATTACCATCTCTCAGAGTTCACTCAGACTCACGTCCATCGAGTCAGTGATGCCATTCAGCCATCTCATCCTCAGTCGTCCCCTTCTCCTCCTGCCCCCAATCCCTCTCAGCATCAGAGTCTTTTCCAATGAGTCAACTCTTCGCATGAGGTGGCCAAAGTACTGGAGCTTCAGCTTTAGTGTCATTCCCTCCAAAGAAATCCCAGGGCTGATCTCCTTCAGAATGGACTGGTTGGATCTCCTTGCAGTCCAAGGGACTCTCAAGAGTCGTCTCCAACACCTGATATATAAGTTACAGGTGTATAATATAGTGATGTGAAATTTTAAAGATTATACTTAATTTATAGTTATTATAAAATATTGGCTATATTCCCTATGTTGTACAATATATCCTTGTAGCTTATTTTATACCTAATTAGTCTGTACCTCTTATATGCTCTTTATCTCCTTGTTAGTTTGCCCATCCTTCTGTGCTTCTTTCAAGAATTTGTTGCTTCCTATCTCATGCCCAGATTGGCCGTGCAGGAGCAATTTGTTTATACCACTTAACCCCACCTTCTTGCTACAGCTAATTGGAGGAGAGAACAATCCCTGATTCATTGCCAGGCAATCTATAGCTAGACTATAATTTATTATTTGGGTGGTCTGCTAAAAATCAGTAATTGATAAGCTGGGCTTTGTTAAAATTAAAAACATCTGCTCTGTGAAGACAGTGTCACAAGAATGAGAAAACAAGCTACAGACTGGAGGAAATACTTGCAAAAGACACATCTGGTAAAGGGTTGGCTTTTTTTTTTTTTAATGTAATGGATTTATTAAACCTTAAAACCTTAGGTGATTAAAAAATAGTGTCAATTTTCTCAGCAATATTCTCCTTTTGAACCAAGTAGGTAAGCTCATGTGTTTAAAAGAAAAAAGGCAACATTTTTCATTACATTTCTTCCTGTTGGTAAAGGATTGTTTTTCAAAATACACAGAACTTTAAAACTCAAGGATAAGAGAACAAACAACTCAGTTAAAAAATGGGCCAAAGACATTAACAGATACCTTATCAATTACAGCATATATCATCAGAGAAACATAAATTAAATACACCTGTTAGAATTGCCAAACTCTGGAACACTGACAACACCAAATGCTGGTGAAGATGTGGTGCAACCGGAGCTCTAATTCATTGCTGGTGGGAATGCAGTCCATGGAGTCGCAAAGAGTTGGAAATGACTTAGCGACTGAAGAAGAACAACAACAACAATGCCAAATGATTCAGCCACTTTGGGAAATAGCCTATGGCTTCTTACAAAATGAAGTGCACTCTTACCATATGATTCAGAAATCTTGCACCTTGGTGTAATCTAAAGGAGCTGAAAAACTTACGTTCATACAACAATACACACTTGGATGTTTATAGGAACTTTATTCATAATTGCCAAAGCTTGGAAGCAACTGAGATGTCCTTCAGTAAATGAATGAATAAATAACTGTGGTACTTCCAGACAACGGAGTATTACTCAGTGCTAAAAAGAAGTGAGCTATCAGGCCATGAGGCTTCCCCAGTAGCTAAGCCCTAAAGAATCTGCCTGCAGTACAGGAGATGACGGTTCAGTCCCTGGATCAGGAAGATCCCCTGGAAAAGGAAATGGCAACCCACTCCAGTATTCTTGCCTGGAAAATCCCATGGACAAAGGAGCCAGGCGGGATACAATCCATGGGGTTGCAAAAGAGTTGGACATGACGACTAAACGACCACAGTCAGGCCACGAAGACATGGAGGAAAGTTAAAAGTGTATTATTTAGTAAAAGAAAATAGTCAACTGAAAGAGTTACATGCTTGGAATTATATAGTATGATTCCAGCTCTATGACATTTTGGAAAGGGCAAAACTAAGAAGACAGTGAAAAGATCAGTGGTTGTCAGGGGTTGGAGGTTGGAGGGGAGAGATGAATAGGCAGAACATAGAGGATTTTTAGGGCAGGGAAAATACTCTGTGTGATGCCATAATGATGGGTCCGTGTAATTATGGCATTTTTCAGAACCCATAGAATACATGAAACCAAGAGTGAGCTCTGATGGAAACTACAGACTTTGGGTGATTATGATGTGTCAGTGTAGGCTCATCAATTGTAACAAATGTACAGCTCTGGTGAGGAATATTGATGATGAAAGAGGTTATGCCTGTGTAGGGACAGGGGGCATATGGGGAGTCTCTGTACTTCCCTTTCAATTTTGCTGTGAACCTAAAACTGCTCTGAAAAATAGTCTTTTTTTTTTTTTTTTTAAGTCAGACCACTGAGATTCTCACTCAGTGGTATTTAAATGAAGCCACTTGGAAAGAATTTGTTAGTTGTTAGAGGAAGAAGCAGATGGGGGCCAGATGAGTCAGTGAAAAGTGACTTTTCTATAAAAGGCACTTGAGCTTCTGCTCCTGTAGTGTCTGGATCACTTGAAGTTCAAATCTACTCTCCCTCCATCTTTCTAGGAGCCACAAGCCTATCATGGCTTCATCTCTTGAGTTCCCAGGAGCCTTCGTAGGTCTGTACCTAAACTAGTTTGAATGAGTTACTGTTGTTCATTATCGTAAAAGGACTTCTCTGGTGGTTCAGTGGTAGAGAATCCACCTGCAATGCAGGAGACATGGGTTTGATCCCCGACTCAGGAAGATCCCCTGGAGAAGGAAATGGCAACCCACTCCAGTATTCTTGCTGGGAAATCCCATGGACAGAGGAGCCTGGCAGGTAACAGTCCATGGGGTTGCAAAGAGTCAAACACAACTTAATGACTAAACAACAGCAACAGCAACAATATTATCATAAAAAACAGGCTACAATGATATGTATTCACATATCTGAAAATACCCGTGCATCTCCTGAGAGATCCCTCTCTAAGAAAAAGACCCCCAATTCAATCAGTTAATCTTTATGCCTGATGTCCACTCCCTCTCTTGGTCCTTCCTCTCTGGACCATACAGTTGAGGCCTTCAAAAATGGACTAATAGGAAGACTGGAGTTGGAAGCTCCTTTTATGGAGAAATTTGAAGGGAAAAGAGTAAGCCAGCTAGCCTCAAAAGGTCTTCCTTAGCCCCTGGCAAGACTCTTCCCTGGAGCCTTAAAATTGGTTCTGTTTATAAGAGGGTCTTTAAAGGGGCTACAATTCAACTTGTTGACAGCCAAGCTTTGTGCCAATGAGTAGGAGTAAGTCCTTTGAAGAAAAGGAGTGAGAATCTAGGGTGGAGAAAGTCCAAGTCCAGAGAGAAGGGTTTGCTAAGCCTGCTCTGGTTTGAAGGCATTTCAGAGGAGAAATCCTGGTGGAAGACTCTCCCCCAAACCTTGGGGAAGGAAAAAGTGTGCAAACTGGCAGGCGACTAGTTTGCAGCAGTAGAGACAGACCATGGTCTATTTCCCCTTTTGGTTGTTGTGTTCAGGTCAGTACTAACTTTAGCCCGGCAGTCCTCAAATGGGGACAGTCCACTAGTGGATTAAATCCTCCTTAAATGACTGAGAAGCTTTTAGCCAGAGATCAGAAGAAAGGAAATGAAATTATTTCATCTATTCTCCGCCTGGAGTGTGATGATTTCCGGGGAAGCCGTTCTCCAGTGTTTTGCATAATAATAAAACTTTCTATTCATATAGCATTGATCCCCCAGGAGCCTGAAGTCCTCCATAAGCATTTTATCAGCTGCTCTCACCTGGGGTACCTGGAAAGGATGAAGGAAGAGAGGACAGCATTTGGCTTGTTTTTCTTTCCATGCTCACTCTTAGCTAAGACCCCAGGCCCTCTGAAGCAGAGCATGGAGGAAGCAAACACAAGGACTCTCAGTGTATAAACAGATTCAAAGAATTAGCCTTTCCCTGGCTTCATGCTGGGTGGGTGTCCAATTACCCACTACTGTGTAATTAATTATCCTTATTTCATCATTTATTTGCCTCCTTTCATTGTGGTGATTATCCTTGTTCTTGGTTAGGGAAGCTGGGGCACAGAGAGGCCACATAGAATGACTGCATTCTTATGCCAGGCCACTGGCCGTTCCAGAACAAGCATTATCAAATGTTCAGCTACCGATCCATCTCTCCACCTTCCTCCTGCCAGTAGTGAGCAGGTACTGTTCCAGAGCCCAGGTGAACTGGGTTTGTCATGAAACAAGTCTGAAGATGAAAAATAGGTATCACTCAAGCTGGATGGCATGACCCCAGGGTGGTGGGCTGACCTTCAGACACACTCTCCTCGGACCCACAACCAATGCGATTCTCCTCAGATCAGGCTGCCTCTCTGGGACACAAACATTAAAAAAAAAAAAAGAAGATCAGAAGGGTGTTTCAAATGGTGCTGGGACATAAATAGCTATTGCAAAAGAATGTTGCCTCAGTGATACGACGACTGAATCAGCACCGCATTGAATTAGCAGCAATCTGGTCTTCAGGGTAATAGAATGATGGTAAATGAACATCATTACATTTTTACCCCGTGAATGATTTCTTTGGTAAAAGACAAACAGCTTCCAGGTGTCTTGCCGCAAGATTTAAACAACTGAGTCACTTTGCTTGCTGGAGGAACAAGTGGCAGCATAGAATCTCCTCATGATTCAGCAGCTGCCAACTTGGATTGTCCCCAGTTCCAACTTTAGCATCTTTCTTTAGTCACTCCGCTGCACAGTTCCCTCCTGTAGGTGCACAATAGGAGGAAATTCTCATGAAGGCGACAAAGCCGCCACCGGACAGTCTGACCAAGCGTCCCCTGAGATAACAGGCTCCATTGCCAGGAAAGACAGTTCCTGAGAGGAACCACCTGCGGACATTCCAAGTCAGGGCCTTGAATTGTTGGCCATCTCTGAGCACATCTTAATAATGTGCTGACTCCTCTGGTTACCAAGGAGATAAGGTAATCCCTCAAGAATGTCCTCAGGTGGCTCAGCCCAAACTCTGCCAGGAGGTGGGATGGAGCGGAGGGAGTGCTGTTTGGAGCTCTAGTCTCTATATTAACTGGATATTAGCTTGACCTGTGACATTAGGTGGGTTGGGACTCTTTGGGTGTTAGTTTTCTTATCTATGGGGTTAATGACCTGGAACTGCTGGGGAGGGATTAGAGAGGATAAACTTACTGAAAAGCCTGGAATATATGGCCTATTTTATTAACATAAAGGCACCCAAGGCCTTTGTGTTGACTGATAAAACTGAGAGCCTATATTTATCTACTGATGGTGGATTTCAGGGGACCATCAATCCACTGAGGAATTCCCAAACAGATGAGTTTGGTGAAAGAACAGAATACTCCAATAAAAGAAAAAGCAAAGAACAGGATACTCCAAGGAAAAATTAATTAAAAATTGATTCTAGTGACTGAATTAAAAATTTTATCTAGAAAACCTGCAGAAGGAATTCAGCCTAATACATAAAGAATGGTTTACCAGTGGACCTAAGCATCTTCCCATTGATTATAAAGAAAGAAATATCCTCTGTAAAGTCAGGGATCTGAAACTATTGTTGATGTCAAGAGGGTAGGGTTATCATGACAAGTACCAGAGAAGGGTGTTGGTCTGCACAGAGCTTGAAAATAGAAAATTTGGAAAGTGTTACTATGTCTTCATTGTTGTCCAGGAAAGAGGCCAGGCCATTTAGTAGACTGGCCCCAGTTCTTTAGACAGAGTGGAAAGGGGGCAATTCATTAAGTTCTCACAGCCCAAGAAAAAGAGCCCTGTACTCTGTTGTAATTCTGTCTTCACCAAACAACTTTCTGATCTGCAATTTGTTTGTTAGCCACTATTAATGAGAACCTACTGTGTACTGCGTACAGCCAACTCATTGGAAAAGCCCCTGGTGCTGGGAAAGATTGAGGGGAGAAGGAGAAGAGGGCGTCAGAGGATGAGATGGCTGGATGGCATCACTGATGCCATGGACATGAACTTGGGCAAGCTTTGAGAGATGGTGAGGCACAGGGAGGCCTGGGGTGCTGCAGTCCCTAGTGTCACAAAGACTTGGACACGACTGTGTGACTAAATAACACCGTGTGCCTGGCCTTGTCTTCAGAGACACACTTCACGGCACACTTCATGTGCATTTTCATACATGGCTACTCACAGCAGCCTTTTGAGGTAAGTATCGAGAACCCTGTTCTTAGAGGAAGAAACAGACTAAGGATTGAGTTCGATTCAGTTCAGTTCAGTTGCTCAGTCTGTCTCTTTGTGACCCCATGGACTACAGCACACCAGGCTTCCCTGTTCATCACCAATTAATTCCTGGAGCCTGTTCAAACTCATGTCCATTGAGTTGATGATGCCATCCAACCATCTCATCCTCTGTCCTCCCCTTCTCCTCCCGCCTTCAATCTTTCCCAGCATCAAGGTCTTTTTCAGAGAGTCAGTTCTTCGCATCAGGTGGCCAAAGCATTGGAGTTTCAGCTTCAGCATCAGTCCTTCCAATGAATATTCAGAACCGATCTCCTTTAGGATGGACTGGTTTGATCTCCCTGCAGTTCAAGGGACTCTTAAGAGTCTTCTCCAACACCGCAGTTCAAAAGCATCAATTCTTTGGTGCTCAGCTTTCTTTGTGGTCCAACTCTCACATCCATACATGACTAGTGGAAAAACTAAGAATGGAAAAACTAAAGACTAGGGGTGGTTAGGTCATTTCCTCAGTTACTCATCAGAAACGGTAGAGCTGTGATTTAATGCTGTCTGGACTAACTTTCAATGCCTTCTTTCTTTTCTGTACTCTGCTGCCTCTTGGAAAGAAACTGCTTGATGCTTCTGGTTGGTTCTAATCTTGCACCAGAGTTGTCTCCCTGGCTGGAAATGGCCACAGTTGGTGGGACTCAAGTCCCTCAAATTGGTTATTTCTGGGTGAACTTGTTATTGAGTTTGAATGGAGAGGGTGGAAACAGATCAGACCTTGAACTGCAGCATTTTCATTCCGGTAATGTCTAAGAAGCCCTGACAAAAATAGGCTGTCACTTCTTCCCCTTATATTTTGGCACCGATTACCCTCTGGAAGGACTTGAGAAGACACAAAACATTCTCTGTGTGGCATCTTTAAATGGGAAGCGTGCTGAAATTTACTTTTTCCTCCACAGGAAAGCTCCAAATTAAATGGATACAAGTAGCTTGATATTATGGCTTTTGTTTTCACAGCTGCTGAAATAGCTCTGGCTTTCCTGGTTTGATTCATGATAACTTCGGCTGAAATTACATGTGTCTAAAGATAGGACTTGCAGGTCAGAGCTCCTGAATGGATATTGTTCTTTGTTTCAATGGGATCTGCTCATTTTAGCTCAAAGCAGCCCTTGACCCACACATGAATATGAAAAACCCATAGACATCCCTCAATACGGATCGTCTTATCTGTATGATCTCGGCAACTCATATAGATTGTGTTTGCATTTAAGAGGATATTTTAGCAATTAACATGAGGCACGTGTGACCCCCTTTTAACTGGAAAGGTTCACAGTGAAGTGCCTATATTGCATATTTGCAGTGAGCGATGGGCTTCCCAGGTGGCGCTGGTGGTAAAGAATCCACTTGCCAGTGCAGGAGACCTAAGAGATGCAGGTTTGATCCCTGGGTTGGGAAGATGCCCTGGAGAAGGGAATGGCCGCCCATTCCCATTTTCTTGCCTGGAAAATTTCGGGGACAGAGGAGCCTGGCAGGGTACATTCCATAGGGCCGCAAGGAGTCAGACATGACTGAGGGACTGGGCACACACAGAGAGGGACAGAAATGAATCACTTCAGTGGTGGGTGATCAGAAAGGTGGTGCTGGTGGGAGGCGGCAGCAGAGAGAAACCAAGTTGTGAGATGGCCCGGGTTTTCTTTCTTTATTTTTTTTTAAGCTCATGAAAGAATTCTGAAGAAGGCAATCTGTCTTCAGATGTTCAGGGGACTCACTTGCCCTGGCCAGGAAGAAGTAGGCGTCCCCTCTTCTTGGACTCAAAGAACTTGCACAAAAAAAAAGTAGGTGCAGGGAGATAGTCACGGGGGGACAATTTTTAAGTTAGGATACGTGGAGAGTTTACTCTAAGGAGCAACTCTAGGGCATTAATGTTGTTTGGAATGGTGGAGGGGGATACCTCCAGTAGAGGTGTGCCCCCTGTCACTGGGATGCAGTCAAGCCAGGGAAGCCATGGTTTGGATTCCAGCACTGGGTGAGAAGTTATACCCAATCACCATGAAATTCTCCAGGCACAAATACTGGAGTGGATTGCTATTTCCTTCTCCAGAAGAATACTGGAGTGGGTTGCTATTTCCTATTCCAGGGGATCTTGCTGACCCAGGGATCAAACACACGACTCCTGTGTCTCTTGCATTGGCAGGCAGATTCTTTACCGCCAAGCTACCTGGGAAGCCTGGTCCATAGTTTGATTGAGATACTAACATCAGTTACTCTTACTGGAATCAAATATGAGAAATCATTTGACAGTGTATGTTGGAAAAGAGTATTTATGCACTAAAACCTCACTAATTTAAAATAATTGAAAGGGAAAGCCAGTTTGGTTGGTGAAGCTGATTATGAAATGCTTGTAAATAATAAAAGGCCATTTTATGACTTTCAAGTCCATAGTTGTGGGGAATTATGTGTGCTGAAGTTGCTTGATCAAGGTCCTGCTTTAATGAATAGGGAATGATTTGTAATCAACATATCAGAGCACCAGACTCGCTGGCCTCTGCTTAGATTAGAATTAAATCATTTGTAATTCAGAGTGTATGAAAACAGTTGGTCTCTTAAGTAAATAAAGAGGCCCCTCAGACTTTCACTTCAAGTATTTACTTGCTGTCAGCCTTTCCTTTTTTTCTGTTGATAGTGCTAAGGGAGGCTTCTGTTCAATGCCTGTCAAAATGTCACAATTAAAAAATAAACAAAAGTGCACTGTGAATAAATAAGATTTTTTGTTGTATTTTTGCCAGAAGGATTCTTGCTTTCTTAGGTTGAATAATAGATTGCCCAAAGCTCAGGGAAGGAAACTATCTGGGGAGCTACAGATATCTAGAGGGAGTGGCAGAAATTGGATTCAGCATTTCCCATTCATTCATTAAACTTTAATGTTCAAAAGATCATGAATAGTATGATTCTATTTACATGAAATGTCCAGAATAGGCAAATTCACAGAAATAAAGTAGATTAGTAGGGTGGGGGAGATAAGTGGGGTGGGAACTTGGAGGGGGAACAGAGAGTGACTGCTGATGGGTATGGGGTTTCTTTCTGAGGGGATGAAAATGTTCTAAAATCTGTTGTGGTGATGGTTACACAACTTTGTGAGTATACCAAAAACCATTGAGCACCAGAAGTAAATTGTGTGGTATGTGAGTTATATCTCAATAATTACAGAACTGGGTTATGAGTCAGACGCTGCTCTGGGCACTAGAATAGAATATTAAGGAGACCAAGTCCCTGTCCTCATAGAGCTTATATTCCAGTGGGAGAGTCAGTTAACAGGTGTATGGGCAAACGTGTAAAAACACAATTTTAGGACGAGATAGTATGCTGAAGAAAAAGAAAGGATGAGGAAGCAGAGTGATGCATGTGCATGCAAATGTGAATGTGTGTGTGCCCACATCTGTGTGCATGTGTTATTGTGTGCATATGTGTATCCATGTGTATATGTGTGCATTGTATATATGTGTGTGTGTGTGCAGACATCTTCTCTATTTTATTTAATTTTTAAAATGATCATTGTAGTGAAACCAAGCAGGATCCTGTGGGACTTTCCAGGGACAGACTCCAGTTTACCCATCTCTCTTTTTATGATTTTATTTTTAATAAAATAAAATAATAGCCATGATAGTAATATCTGTGAATTATTTTAAGAGCTCAGTCTTAGCATTGATAATCAGTACTAGATGCTTACTCCTTGGAAGAAAAGTTATGAGCAACCTAGATAGCATATTCAAAAGCAGAGACATTACTTTGCCAACAAAGGTCCGTCTAGTCAAGGCTATGGTTTTTCCAGTAGTCATGTATGGATGTGAGAGTTGGACTGTGAAGAAGGCTGAGTGCCGAAGAATTGATGCTTTTGAACTGTGGTGTTGGAGAAGACTCTTGAGAGTCCCTTGGACTGCAAGGAGATCCAACCAGTCCATTCTGAAGGAGATCAACCCTGGGATTTCTTCGGAAGGAATGATGCTGAAGCTGAAACTCCAGTAGTTTGGCCACCTCATGCGAAGAGTTGACTCATTGGAAAAGACTCTGATGCTGGGAGGGATTGGGGGCAGGAGAAGAAGGGGACGACAGAGGATGAGATGGCTGGATGGCATCACTGACTTGATGGACGTGAATCTGAGTGAACTCCGGGAGTTGGTGATGGACAGGGAGGCCTGGCATGCTGCGATTCATGGGGTTGCAAAGTGTCGGACACGACTGAGCGAATGAAATGACTGACTGACTGACTAACTTTGCATGCCTTTTTTGCAGTCCGTAAGTCCTTCTCACAGCCATTATCTAGTCTGATGCTCACAACAACGGGAGAAGTTGCAATGAGTCATCTCAGTCTAGAGATATGGAAAATGTGGGAAACTGTTCACAATTCTCCCTGCTCCTTGAGCCTGTGACCCCACTTCAGCACATGATGTGTGGCTGGAATTTCCTATTTCCTCAGTCCCTACATCAGCACTTGGTGTGCAACGCGTAAGCCCTGTGAATGTTTGTGGAATGGACTTCTTTGAGGTCACGAAGCGTGTGGATAAGCAAGCCACGACTTGGTCATGTCATTCCACACCCCGTTCTCTTTGTGCTGACTCACATGGCCCATGTTGCTTTGCCCATCAAATCACAGAAGATGAGGATGACAGAGTCCTCAGGGGTCATTGTCCCTGTAGGTTGACATTTATATGCTCTGCGACCTGTGGGAGTTTACGTAGTTTCCCAGAACTCTGCCGAGAGGGTTGATCAGCCTCTCCTATAATTACACAATCCCACTTTAATGGAGGAGTAAGTTTTGATTAGCATATTCTATTAGGTGACTGTAGCATAATTAATTTTTATCCACTGACTCTTACAGTTTCTGCTTTTCACCTCTGTCTTACCATTCAGGCAAGCTCCCTCTTAGCAAATCCTACAGTCTCCAGCTTTCATTTACCTAACAAGGTGATTCAGAACATGAGTTCAAACACTGAAGCAAATTTAAATCCTGGCCTTGCTCTTAATGGATGTATGACGTTTGACAGTTAGTCATTCTGACCTCTAGTTTTTCCATCGGTAAAATGGAGATAATGATATTATTGATCTCATAGGACTATTTCGAAAGTTTAAAGTGTACACAGCGGCAGCTGGAACAGAGTAAGCTTTCAGTAAATGTTAGCTATTGTTAGCTACTATGCTTATCCACCCCCCTACCCCTACCCCCACCAAAGACCTCTCACTGTAGAATTATGGTTAAGGAGGCAAGATGTGAGATAATTGCTTGTCAGTGCTTCTCAGTACACAGAATTTCGGATGTTATCTTGGAAAGATAATTAGATGGTCAAAATACATTCTTGGATTGAAACACAGCATGTGCCCAGATGGAAACTAGGTTGATTAACTCCTGAGCATTCCACACTGGGATTAAGGAAGGGAGTGATTAGTGAGTCTACCCAAGTACACTCTTCCATGTGAGTCTCTATGGCTCTTATGAAACTCTCCAATTGGAGGCTATTTTTACCAGGTGATGATAGAAATTGGGAGTTGGGGATTCAGGAGAACAGCATAGGCGGGGATAAAAACCATTGATAAAAAGAGCCATTTGCCTCCCTTCTCGTTCCCTCTTTGAGATTCTGGATGAAGCTGCTTTTTCTGGTGCCTGCTGCTGTTTGGTCTTCTGTTCCAGATTGTCACTGTTGCCAGGTAACTGCAAAGCCTTCTGGGGAGCGGCCTGCGCTTGGCTGCCCGCTGGCTGGGTGACTGGGAGGGAGGTGCAAGGAGGCAGAGGTCAAGGTTGACAGGAATGGAAGCATCAGTGTCTATATATATAAATCAGGGCTGCTGAGACAGCCTCTATGCTTATGGAAGAAAGGGAGGCCTGGAAACATGGAGATAACAAGGAAACACTCAGCACCTCCTTTTCCCATGCATATTAATCTCTGACACAAATAAAAAGCTAGTAAATATAAAATATTTTGGAAAAGGAATAAACAATTTGACTTACTTTTTTCTTTTTCCTTGAAAAAGAAAACAAATGCCCCGAACTCCAGAAAACGTGTGTGTATGGACATGACTGTTGGTGCCATAACCACCTCCATCCAAACCACCTGTCTTCCTTCTCAGTACTCAAGGTCAGCTGCCGCAGAGGTTTTTACTGTCAGTGTTGAAAGTGAAAAGTGAAAGTGTTAGTTGCTCAGTCGTCTCTGATTCTTTGTGACCCCATGGACTGTAACCTGCCAGGCTCCTCTGTCCATGGGGATTCTCCAGGCGAGAATATTGGAGTGGGTAGCCATTCCCTTCTCCAGGGGCTCTTCCCAACGCAGGGATTGAACCTGGGTCTCTTGCCTTGCAGGCAGATTCTTTACCACCTGATCCTGCAAGGGAAGCCCCAGCGACTCTTACTGTCAGCATTAGAGGGAAGATAAATTGTTTTCCCAGGCTGCGCAGAGGCCCTTGGAAAGCCATCTCTCGGGTGCTTTTTCTCTCACATATTAAGTGCCAATTCTCCTCCTAAATGAATAATAACTTACACTAGAAAAAGAGCAGAAAGTGAAGCTGAATAGCAGCTGACTGCCCCTAGCAAATTTCACCGTTCATCGGTAAGCTGAGCATCTGTGGGAGGGAATAATCCATTTTCACATGGGCAGTGGCTGTGAATGTCAGCTAAAAGAGACCCAGGAGATGATCCAGATGATTCCTTATTTCAGGGAGGTGGAGAGAGCAGAGGTTAAGTGCTGATCAAGTTCAGGGATGAGACTCTAGATCAAACCTTTTGCAAAAGGGAGAGGATGTCATCATAACTCTCTGGCTTCCACGTCTTTCAGAGTCCCGTATCATTAACCTTCAGCCTTTTTCCCCACAGACTGCTTCTGAAACGATCTCCCCCACCCTGCAAGGGATGTTACCACCTCTTTATCCTGTCCCTGCCGCCTAAATCGACCTGCCATCCATCGCTGAGCAGTTTCCCAGACCCATACTAGGTTTCAAGGTCCTTTGTTAGTTTTCTCCTGGTAAGTGACTGCATCATCTCTGTCAAGAAATGGTTCACTGACTCCAGCTGAAGCAATTTGGTCTTGATTTCTTTATCGATTCCTTCCTTTCCTGAGTCCATATTTTATACTAACTATTTTTAATGTTTCAAACGGGATCAACTGTCAAAAGGGTGCCCAGGGTACAGCTGATATGGCCTATGGAGATGAGAGAATCCATTATAGGAGATATTAGATTTTTTTTTTAATGGACCACCAAGTCATTGGCCTTGGAGAAACAATATTTTCATTTAAAACACCTGAGATGCTAAAATATACTTAATTCTATTTTGTTTTAAAATACATGGTTTCTTGCACGCATGCATGCTTGGTCACTCAGTCGTATCCGACTCTTTGCAACCCCACGGACTGTAGCCCACCAGGCTTCTCTGTCCACGAGATTTTCCAGGAGTTGGTTGTCATTTCCTCCTCCAGGGGATCTTCCAACCCAGGGATTGAACCTGTGTCTCCTGCATTGGTAGGCAGATTCGTTACCACTGAGCCACCTGGGAAGACCACATATGTTTTCTTAAGGCATGTAAAAATAGTACATAGACTACTATTTATTGAGCACTTACTATATGCCAGATCCTGAAGAGGTTGCTTTACATATGTCATGAAGTATTGTCAACAGTACTATTGGGAGAGTATCATTAACTCCATCACTTTTCACTCTGATGCACTGGAGAAGGAAATGGCAACCCACTCCAGTACTCTTGCCTGGAAAATCCCATGGACAGAGGAGTCTGGTAGGCTGCAGTCCATGGGGTCGCTGCGAGTCAGACATGACCGAGCGACTTCACTTTTGCTTTTCACTTTCATGCATTGGAGAAGGAAATGGCAACGCCCTCCAGTGTCCTTGCTGGAAAATCCCACGGACGGAGGAGGCTGGCGGGCTGCAGTCCATGGGGTCGCTACGAGTCGGACACAACTGAGCGACTTCACTTTTGCTTTTCACTTTCATGCATTGGAGAAGGAAATGGCAACCCGCTCCAGTGTTCTTGCCTGGAGAATCCCAGGGATGGGGGAGCCTGGTGGGCTGCCGTCTGTAGAGTCGCACAGAGTCAGACACGACTGAAGCGACTTAGCAGCAGCAGCAGCCACACAAGTGGAAACAAAGTCGCAGAGCTTACTTAAGGTCCTGCAGAAAGTGGGCTTCTCCTCCCTGCAGCTTGTGGTCTTAGGAGGCCTCCATCAACAAAACGGTTGTGGTTCCATTCTCATGTGATAGATGTGAATACAATGTAATGAAGTGACATTCTACACGCCTGGAACAAAGCAGCTGTCAGTTATCTGGTGCTACAGCACCCCCAAACTTGGTGACAGGAGCCTGTATTATCTCATAGCTTCTGTGACTCAGGAATCTGGGCACAGTTTAGTCGGGTTCTTTGACTCGAATCTCTGCAGACTGTCTTCAGGGCTTCATCCGGACTGCAGTCATCTCCAGGCTGGACTGGGGAAGGATCTGCTTCTGAGCTCACTCAAGTGGTCATTTGGCAGGAATGAGTTCCTCACTGGCTTCAGGGCTTCTCTAGTTGTTGTCTAGGAATCACCTGTAGTGGGTGGAATCGCGGCTCCCAAAGACATCAGGTCTTAATCTCTGAAATATGTGTATGTTATCTTAAAATTAAAAAAAAAAATAAAAATGGGCTTCCCTGGTGGCTCAAGTGGGAAAGAATCCGTCAGCAATGTGAGAGACCCGGGTTCGATCCCTGGGTCAGGAAGATCCCCTGGAGAAGGGAATGGCAACCCACTGCAGTATTCTTGCCTGAAGAATCAATCCTATGGACAGGGGAGCCTGGCAGGTCACAGTCCATGGGGTGCCAAGAGTTGGACACGACTGAGCACCTAACTCTTTGACTTTGACCTTAAAGTTAAAAAAAAAAAAAATTGTGGTAAAGTACATAATGTAAAATTTGCCATATGCTAATGTTTTTGTGAATGAGATTAAGACTTTAAAAAATTATTTATTTATTTTTGACTGCCCTGGGTCTTGGTTGCTGAGTGGGGACTTTCTCTAACTGTGGCGAGCGGGGGCTGCCCTCCGTTGCGGTGTGTGGGCCTCTCATTATTGCAGCACACAGGCTCTAGGTGCAGGGCCTCAGTAGTTGTGGCACATGGGCTTCGCTGCCCTGCGGCATGTGGGATCGTCTCAGCCCAGGGACCAAGCCCACGTCCCTTGCATTGGCAGGTGGGTTCTTTACCTCTGCACCACCAGAGAAGTCCTAGATTAAGTTTTTTGAGATGAGATTTTCCTGGGCTCTCTGGGTGGTCCCTTAAAGCCATCAGCAGTATCCTTACAAAAGAGAGGCACAGGGGACTTGGCACAGGAAAGGAGGGGGCAATGTGACCACAGAGGTGTTGATAGGAATGATGCAGCCACAAGTCAAGGATGCTGGCAGCCACCAGGGCTGGAGGTGCCAAGGCAAAGATTCTGCCCTAGAGCCTCCAGAGGAAGCCACAGCTTTGCTGACACCTTGATTATAGTCAGTGAAACTCGTTTCAGTCTTCCAATCTCCAGAATGCAGTGAATACATTTCTGTTGTTTTAAGCCACCAAGTTTGTGCTCATCTGTTACAGCAGCCATAGGAACTGATATAACTCCTCAGTCTCCTGCCACATGGACCTCTCTGCAGGGCATCTCACAAAATGGTACTTTGTTTCATCAGAATGGGCAAGCAGGAAGAGCCAGAAAGAGAGCATGAGCAAGACGGAGGTCACTATTGTGGAACTTCATTTCAGAGGTGGCTTCCCAGGTGACTGCGTTGGTAAAGAACCTGCCTGCCAATGCAGGAGACACAGGTTCAATTCCTGGGTCGTGAAGCCTCCCTAGAGGAGCACATGACAACCAGTTCAACTGTTCGTGTCTGGAAAATTCCATGGACAGAGAAATCTGGTGGGCTACAGTCCATGGGGTTGCAGGAGGCAGACACAGCTGAGCACACAGGCGCCATTATCATCATCTTAGTGGTGTATCCCATCACTCTCGCCCTAGTCTATAAATGAGAAGGAAGTCACTGGATTCTGACCCCACTGCAGGGGAGGGGATTATGCAAGGGCATGGATACCAGGAGCCAGGCCTCACTGGGCACCGTCTCAGAAGCTTCCCACATAGCAACCATAATATTTGATGTGAGATAAGGGGAAATCAGAAAGTATCTCGAATTGCAGACAGGCCCCTGCTGAGGTTTTTCTGTCTCGGGCCCTGGAGGGCTTTTGTTGGGAATGACTTTACTTCCTATAGGATCCATTCTGATTCATTCATTCACTTTGCTGGAAAAGTTCAAGCACAGACTCTCTACCCATCCTTTTTACGTCAACCTGAAATCTCTTATCTTTCATGTGGACTGTCATGATCAAATGGAAGCTTTATATAAATTCCTAATACCCTGAATAAACGCATGACCTTTATCTTCTCTGAGAGAGGGGAAAACAGGAGACACCCGCAGAGAGATTCCATCCAGGGCTGATGTATATGATTTATTTATAACTATTGAAGCGATGTTGTTCCTGGGTTTATACTGAAGTGAATAGATGGTTGCATTAAGCTCTGGTCATCTGAAAAGTGACGTTCTGCAAAATAGCGGAACTGATGGAGCTGCCTTCAGATCTCTCCCTCCCCCACCCCAGCCCCTGTGCATCGGCTCTATATTAGGTCCCACTGCTGCCCCAGGGCACTGTTGTCTGTGACTTAGCTTCACATCCCTTACTGGGTTGCAGTGAAGCATCCCAGGATTTCTTGGGTGCTTTGCAGACCGACTACATCCTAACCACCTGAGGAATTTGATTAAAATGCATATATCCACACCCAACCCAGTTCTACTAAATCTCTGAAATCTGCTGTGGGACCTAGAAACCTATATTTTAAATAAGCTTCCCAGGTGATTCTTAGGCACAGTAAAGATGAGAATGCTAACATAAACCAGATTCCCTCCTCAAGCGGCTTTCCTAACTATTTATGAATGCTATCTCTGCTCTATGATATTCGTATTTTTTTGCAGTCACCTTTTAAAGTATTTGGAAATTCTTAACCCATTTATTTCCTAGTAAGTGGTCTTTTACCACTGGTGGTAGGCGTGATGATTTGGAGTGTTACATATGTAACCATGTAAAGTGTAATGCTGGTGTTTGTATCTTTAGAGTATTTATGGCAAATTGTGTAGGTTTTACTTTTTGGTAATGATATAGAGTTTCTTTTCTTTGTAAGTTTGTTTCAGTGGAAAAGAAGGAGTTGGTTTAAAGAAAACATTAAATAAGTAATAGAATAGGTGGTATACAGATCTGGTGGGCTTCCCTGGTAGCTCAGCTGGTAAAGAATCTGCCTGCAATGTAGGAGACCCCAGTTCGATTCCTGGGTTGAGAAGATCCCCTGGAGAAGGGACAGGTTGCCCACTCCAGCATTCTTGGGCTTCCCTGGTAGCTCAGTCAGTAAAGAACTTGCCTGCAATGCAGGAAACCTGGGTTCAATCCCTGGGTTGGGAAGATCTCCTGGAGGAGGGCATGACAACCCACTCTAGTATTCTTGCTTCTAGAGAATCCCATGGACAGAGGAGCCTTGCAGGCTACAGTCCATGGGGTTATAAAGAGTTGGACATGACTGAGCAACTAAACACAGCAAAGCACATACAGATTTGGCAGAAATAATGACCAACATAATCAATCAAATGGCTGAAATCTGGGAAATCCTCTCTTTACCCAGAGTAAGTCTCTCTGTGTATTTCAGGCATCACTGTGGGAATTTGAGGAGGCATTTGGGGGCAGAAAGGACATTTGTAGGTCACTGCTCATACTTTTGTGTGGGGCAGGACATGGTGATCTGTATCAGTTATTAAGGTGATCTGAATAAATAGCTGAGACATACTTTCAGATGTGTCTCTTGTGCATAAAAAGAGCAGAGGAATAAATAATTGCAAACTAGTGCAATAGAGCTGTATAGAGCCATAAACTTCTTTAATATCAGGACTGGCTCTTGGCAAAATGCTGTGGAGATGAAGCCCCTCCCCTAGGTCCTTTGTTTGCCGTTGTCTAAGCACCCGCCTCTCCTCCTTTCTTTCCTTTCCCCTTCCTTCTCTCCCACCCTGTCCCCATCAAATTTGTGCTCAAGTTTTCATTGTTTTCGGAGCTGTGTGTGACCCATGTTATTCCAAAGCATTGGTCTTCAAATCCTGTTGGATTGACGCATTCTATCACAAAAATTAACTAATGGATACCTTTTCTTAATTTGGAAGCAAACAAAAAACTCTTTCTTTTTTAACAATAAAGCAGTGACTTTACTCACAGATAATTATAATATGTCTATTGGCATAGATACTTATAATATCTATGTCATATGATATGTGTTAAAACAATTTGATGTTTTTGAAAGCTTGATTTGTTGTACAATATATTCAGTAAGTGTTTTTCCTATCTATTTGAATTTCACTACCCATTTGAGATCTTAGGACTCTGTTGGCCTTATGGTAGCCGCTAATCACATGGGGCTATTGAGTCCTTACCTTGGGGCTAGTCTGAACTAAGACATGTTGTCAGTGTAAAATACATACTGAATTTCAACAACTTGGTGTAACAAAAGAGAATGTAAAATGTATGATTAATAATTTTAAAATATTGAATATGTGTTAAAATTATAAAATTTTGGCTCTGTTATATTAAAATATATCATGTAAATTAATTTCACCTCTTTTTTTTTTTTTTTTTACCTTTTTAAATGTGGCCACTGAAAGTGAAAAAAAAAAAAAAAAAAGAAAGTTGCTCAGTCATGTTCTACTCTTTGAGACCCCATGGACTATACAGTTCATGGAATTCTCCAGGCCAGAATACTGGAGTGGGTAGCCTTTCCCTTCTCCAGGGGATCTTCCCAACACAGGGATTGAACCCAGATCTCCAGCATTGCAGGTGGATTCTTTACCAACTGAGCTATCAGGGAAGCCCAATGTGGCCACTAGAAAATTTAAAGTTTCCTTATGCGGCTAATATTAGCATGTTAGCGGTTCACATATTTCTATGAACAGCATTGCCTTAGAAAATACTAAGTTCAACTTGCAATAAACCCTGATCTTTTATTGACTTGATGCTGGTGATCATAGGCTGTGAGTCTCACAACATCCTCTGAGTGCTGACAATACAAAGCTAAGTCTTTGTTTCCTAACTTGGGTATTTAGGTCAATTCCCTCATCTCCTTAGTTAATATTAGTAGATTCTATTACCGAGAGATCATCTTGGTCAAGCCTAATTCTTACAAAACCACATCTTTTAATGAGACAACATTAAAATGCACGAGAAATTATTTGGATCAACTACAAAGTCAGAGAAGGATGTAGGAATACCAGGTTATTGAAAACATGTTTGTGACAAGACCAAGATTCCTTCAAGTATTTTCTCTGTGGCTTACAGACGAGCAAATTCTGATCTTTTTAACTGACAATAACACCTTCCTCTCAGGTGTGATGTCTGGATATCAGAAAGCTTTTTCTACTGTGTGTGTAATAACCAGGCATTAAAAACTATAACCATAACTATTATGATTGAATTCTTCGCTTCCAGTCAAATCAATACCTATCTATGAATGTAGAGAATCAGTTTATATATTGTGGTGGTAGTGTTATTATTTAGTCGATCAGCTGTGTTTGATTCTTGTGACCCCATGGACTGAAATCCACCAGGCTCCTCTGTCCATGGGATTTCTCAGGCAAGAATACTGGAGTGGGTTGCTATTTCCTTCTCCAGGGAATTTTTCTGATTCAGGGATTGAACCCACATCCCCTTCATTGGCAGGTGGATTCTTTACCACTGAGCCACCTGGGAAGCCCAATTGTATTGTGACTGATCTGCTTTTTATTTACCCAAATCTGAAGCCAAAATAAATAATTTGGTATTCAGGCTGTGTCTTTTGTTCTAGCCATGCCATTAAATAGAATACTATTGGCTTCATGCATCTCTGTTAGTCTGTCAGTGTTGTGACTGCATATACTTCTAATTTTATTGGACAGTGTAGATCTACCTTCATTACTTTCCTCCTTACCTTGACCCGTGGCTGACCCTTGACATCATCCTTAGCAATATCTCCTTTGCTTCCTTGGTTTTCAAGCTGTCTCCAGCCTCCTGGTGCTTCAGTGTGGCCTCAGCCTAGAGAAATGGGTAAGACTCGCTTCAGGGCATTGTCCCAGTCCTGTCCTGGCCCAGGCTTGCACCTGGAACCAAATCCCAGTCGTAGCCTAACCCCTATCTGCTGGTCGTATTTGTCTTATCCCACCAAAATTCCTTACACGTTTCATACCTGATGTCCTATGTCAGCTAGCAAGTTTAAACAGTCACAAAACCAATGGAAAAAAAAAATAGCAGATGAATATTAAAAGGCAGCATCATAATTCTGCAATCTTCACTGAATTCCCCTAGGTAATTCATTTCCTGGAATATTGAGCATGGTATATCATTTCTTACCCAATGCACTTGGGACTGTCTGAAACACAAGACAAATAATCTTGCCACAAAATTGTGTTGAGATTTAATTAACAGAAAACACTATAAAACACCTGTTATCAGACACTGTGAGGAGTCACTGCCTATAACCACAGCATTTGTATATCTGATAGTACTTTGTTGCTAAATCCATTCACCTCACTCACACCTTTGATGTTTAAATCCTTTTTCAGAGCAGACTATTAGAACCAAGCACTTGCTTCTGAGTTTGGGTTTCCTATATGTCCCATATATTGGGTATTTTGAGTTCCTAGTTTGACCTTTCAACTAGGTTATATTAGGCTGTTGATGGCTTCACGTGGTAATTTCTGGGAAGCCACAGTAACAGCCGGCTGTCCAGCCAGGACTCCACCTGAGGTATGTGCTACAGGAAATCATCTTTGGAGTTGCCAGGGTGAGGAAACTTTGGTTCTTTTTTGCTATAGCTGCCATCCCACTTTTATTGTCAAAGCTCTTTTGTTTGTCAGGGATGTCTACTCAAGCAGCCTTCCTTTTTTTCTGTTACAGCACATCCATATTTGTCAATCATACTGTAGCATAATTTCTTCAACTTTGAAGAAACTGGGCTATAAGATAACCTAAGAAATCCTGATAAATCTTATTCCATAAATCCTACTTGCTAGCTCTAACTAAGCCCTATGAAACTATCTAACCCCTATGAAATCCCCCAGGTTTCTTCAAAGATGGAATCACACTTTTCACACATCCCTGTTAATATCCTGGGAGTATAGTAGAGGAAAACATGTAGGTCAGTCACAAATGTCAGTTCTTTCTTTATTAGTCTCCTGGAGTTATCCTTGTTCATTCCCACTGCTGATAATCTAGTCATATCCCTTCTCTGCTCACTGCAATCATCTTCCAACTTGTCTTTCCGACTTCACCATCTCCCTTATGCAATTCATCCTCTGTGCTTTTTGTGCTTAGTAATTCAATCATGTCCAACTCTTTATGACCGTTTGGACTGTAGTCTGCCAGCTCCTCTGTCCATGGGCTCCTCCAGGCAAGAATATGGCAGTGGGTTTCCATTTCCCTCCTCCAGGGGATCTTCCCAACCCAGGGGTCAAACTGTGTGTCCCACATTGTAGGCAGATTCTTTATCCACTGAGCCATCAGGCATCCTTTGTACTGTACTAATATAGGCAGCCTATTATTGAGCAATCTACTTGACTTGAAAGTCAGGCTCAGAGAGATTAGGAACCACTAACAGGGTCCCATAGGCACCAAGTGGCCGAGATATATTGTATCTGGTGTTTTCAAACTGATCTGTAGAACCCTGGAAGTCTAAAGACATTCTCAAGTAGCTTTCAGTAAATTTGTGTTTGCATTTAAGTCACAATCTGTTTACCATGAGCATATGCTAGACCACCTGAGTGACCATCCCACTACTGAGGACTGGCACGCAGTCTCACTACCTGTGTTTGTGCTCATTGTAATGCTGGGAACATTACAGTAAAGTAATGTTTTAATCTCAATTAAAGTAGTAAACTTTAATTGGGATGGATTTTGGGGAAAAAAAGGCAGATTGAGGATTTTTTTCAGCAGTAATTTCAAGAATCTTGATCTGTATAAAGATTTTCCCATCTTTTCTAGCTCTAAGGTCATGGATCAGCTGTTCCACTGGTAGGTTGACCCTCTCTCTTTGGGGTGGGATGGGCACAGATGGGTGACACAAGGCTTGGGGAATAAGCAGAAGGAAATGACTTTATGGTATCAGGTCAACAAGAAATCAGGTTGGAATCCAACTGCTAGTCAGTGAACCACAAGCAACAAATTGGAGAAATTAAAAATACTAGTGTGGAGTCAAACCTCTTAGATGAAGGATTACTGGGTTAGCACCTGTCTAAGATCTCCAGAGGCTACAAATATCTCTGAGTGGGTGTGAAGGAACTGCCAGCTTGCCAGAAGATTAGTGCCTGTGATTGGAAATGAACGGACAATTAAAGATCCTTGAGAATTTTTCAAAGCAAGTCATGGGTGAGGATGGGAAGAGAGAATGCAGGACAGAGATTCTGCAGAAGACCTGCCCTGGTGGATTTTCCTGCAGCAGAGAGAAGTGAAGGTTTCTCTAACCCCTCTGTCTTTCAGTGCAATGCAGTGATTTTCAAATGTGGGTCAGGGGATGGGTCACATCAGACTTGCTTACAGTGCTGGTTAAAAATACAGTTTTCTGGGACTGAATCAAAATCTCAGAATTTCACGGAATGGAATTGGTTAGTTGTAGCATTCCAGAAAGTTTTAAAGCATGTTAAAACCCTGCTTAAGAAGGATAACCCGTTAACACTCTACCCATTAGCCTGATTGATTTTCTTATGGACAGCAAGAGTGACGTGGGTTCTATCATGAGTCAGGGTTGAAGATCGTGGAGGACTGCTCATGTTAAGAAAGAGATGCTAAAAGAAAGGGTGGGGAACTATTTCAATCTCTTGGGCTTGCCCATTTTTTCCCTACTTCTAAGGCCTTTGCAGACTGTCCTCATTATCTTTTCCAAACCTGACCCTTATATCCTGTTGCCTTTGCTTTCAAGCTCAAGAAAGTTTTTTCTTCTTCAGCTCTTTTTGGGTGTGTTTGGATTTTGCCTAAACACGGTCTGCCACACCTGCCCTATGTTATTTTTAGTGTCTCCTTTGCATACGTGCCCTGAGGAAGTGAGATACTCCGTAAATCCTTTCTTCTGATGAATATTTGATTGGCAGCCTTAAAATTTTTCTTTGTGTTTAAATTATAAACTCACTGCAAGCACAAGCCACCTTTCACAGTCTTTTAAACTCCATGTCAATATGTGTTCTTGTAGAGCTATAATTACCTATTATTTCATAGCTTTCCAAATTAAATATTCATTAAACAAAAGCTGAAAATAGTGTTAAATCTATATAAAATTTTTGATGTGCAAAATTTGCTTATCAGTATGTTAATGTTATTTTATCAGAGTTTGACTTCTGTGGTAAGGAAGGACATTATATTTCTTAAGAATGCTGCTTTTTGAAGCCATTCATCTTATAGACTAATGCACATTTTCACAGAATAATGAATTATTATGTGACTGAGGGAGTTAACGAAATGTAAATGAGAAACAATTTCGCCGTACTGTCTTTGGAGACACAATGTGATTTTTAAATAAAAATGGAAGCTTCCCACTTTTGCCCATAATCAGAATTAACATAACGAGTGAAAAGGAGAGACTGGACAGAGGTGGAAGCAGAGCTGCCTTCTGATCTGGAAGAAATCTCGGTCAGGACCTCACCCACCCAGACCATTTTTCTTCCTCTCAAGGTATTCTGGGGTGAAGAGAGATGAAGTTATGATAAGCCAACATCTTTATCATCTGTGCAGACATAAACGCCCGAGGGAAAGAAAGTCTCCGATACAATTAACCATTCCATGTAAAATTTTTTATCCTGGTAATACCTGAACCTTGACCTGAAAAAATCATGCAGCAAGCCTTGTAAAAGAGGCCACAGGGGCTTGTCGCATCCCATTCCCACTTGCCAGAGACAACCATCTTTAAGCGACTCTGTTTTTAGTGTTTTTGATAGTTACCTTTCTGTTTCTACATAATACACTTGCCCCGCTAATTTGTGATTGGTCATTTTAGGATACATCTATTGGTCATTTTAGGATACATCTATGAGTACCGCCTATTAAGAAGGAATATTATACTGTTCTCTTCCTCTTCTAATTTTAATGCAATTATTGTTAGTTCTTTTGTTGGTTTCTTTTGTTGAATCTTCATAAAGATAAACCTTACATCTTTTCTGGTTCAGACTACTTTAGACCCTATTTCCTGATACTCTGCCTTATTAGATGAGGATTTTGGCACATCTACCCTTCTGCTTTTTCTTCCTCTTCTTTAGCTTCATTAAGTTTCAGGGTTTGGATTTCACTGATACTCTGTATTGACCAATGTTAACACTTGCATGAAACTTCTTTTAGCTGTGCTGGCTAGAGTAAGTCTCTATTCTTCAGGATCTAAAAAGTTCAAATGGAAATGCTTTGAGTCATATTAATATTATGTCTATAATTAAATATATTTTCTTATGTACTTTGAAGTTATGCAGTGCATTTCCCCATATCTTTATGTTCTAAATTATCATCCTTCATGACTGAAGACTATTCTAATATATTAGAAACACACTGAAGCCTTGACTTTGGTATTTAGCCAAACATGCTATTCACCTTTGGTTCAGGTTTATTCTCTGAAGCCCTGATATGTGTATGTCTGTATCAGTATCATTTCTGATGTCTGTGAGCTTGATTGTGAGCAGTGATTGTGCAATCACTTATTTACCATCATAAAATATCAGCATAACAGTATCTGTAAAATGAACACATCATATTATTCGGATTTATTATTAATGTTGAAATACTGAGATACTGAAACATTCAAATAAAGGTAATTTTTAGTTTAGATGTAACTTGGAGTAAAAAATGTCTTTATGCATTTTACTCACTTAAATCTCTCAGTCAAATGAAGTGTAAACATATATTTTTGCAAGAGTAAAATTCTGGAAAAACTAACATGACCGTGAGAACTATAATTTTATATATAAAAACACTCCTAAGGAATTTCAAATAGTGAAAGAATGTCAGTGTTATAATAATAGGATATATTAGCTGATATATGCCTTCAGAAGCTACAAGTACTTATAACATTAAATAAATTAAAATACAAGATGGAGAAATATAGAATATATGTCAAATTCCCATTTTTATAGAATTATTTGGTATTCTAAGATTAGTACTATTCAACAAAATAGCCTATAAGAACTGTATTTAGCTTTTCAATATATTTTTAAAATTGGAGGATAATTGCTTTACAATGCTGTTCTGGCCTCCACTGTTTAGCATTTAGTTTTTGCTTAATTCCATTTAGGTCATGAATTTCTCAAGTAAAGGTTTTATTTGGAAATTGCTCACATTTTATGAGGATGAATAAAAAGCAGAATGTCAATTTTATTGCCTTGAAATGTCAGGAAGAGAAAAACTTCAAATCATAAAAAACAGAATTCATCATAAACGATCTTCAATCCAATACTTATAATCTACTGTTCTACATACTCTCTCTATATTAACTCACTTAATTCTCTCACTGATCCTATGAAGTATGGGTATTATTAGCCCATTCTACAGATGAAGAAACTAAAGCTCTGAGAGATTAACTCATTTATCCAGGGTCACACAGCTAGGAAGTGGTAAAGCAGAACTCAGGCAATTTGACTTGAATTCATACTCTTAACCAAAGTGTCATTTCTTAAATGAGAGATACCTGAAAATTGCTTAAATGGGGTTTCTGGCACATAGTAAGCATCCCATAAAAGTTAACTCTTACCATCAGTTGCTGGGATGGGGTGGGAAATACTGGAGCAAGAGAGAGGGAAGAGCCAATGGGATATTCGTCTTTTACTGTCTCAACCTCTAGAAGAAGCTACTTGGTCCCAGGGATCCAAGAAGCCAGCTTCAGCCAGGAGGGTCCAAGATAACGAACTCCTATATTGGAAGACTCAGGCCTGGCTGTGGGGCCCCTGGAGTTCAAGGACCTGCTGCAATGCACAGGCTGTTGTGGTTGGGCTCCTTCCCCAGGTTTCTTCTTACTTTGTAAGGGTGACCATGCAGATGGCTGCAAGAGTTTCTTTAACATTGAGTGCATTACTTTCTGGCTTTGCTGGGAAGGATTGCAGCTGCACGGAAATTGCAGTGGAGGAGCACGTTAGCATTGGCCTTGGGGGTTGTCATAGACTTTGCTCTACCCCTAGGTGAAGAGAGGGTTACTTCTGGTGAATACTTGTAAACATTCTGCAGAGAAAGCTTTAAAATACAAAGCTATTTTCTTTAAAACAAAGGTTTAGAAACCTAAGGGTTTTTCTAGGATTGGCATTGAATGTACAGGCACACATGAAATTCTTTCCTAAGGGCAATCCGTGCCAGCTTACTGCAATTAACAAAGAAGTACAAACTGCAAGCTACAGAGAAGCCACTGAGTAGGAGTATCAGGCCCAGATGTTAAAGCTTCAGAGAAAAGTCAAGCAGTGTTGTGGAAGCTGAGACAGCTATTTTACTTGTGTCTGCTGCTGCTGCTGCTAAGTCGCTTCATTCGTGTCCGACTCTGTGCGACTCCATAGACGGAAACCCACCAGGCTCCTCTGTCCCTGGGTTTCTCCAGGCAAGAATACTGGAGTGGGCTGCCATTTTCTTCTCCAATGCATGCATGCATGCTAAGTCGCTTCAGTTGTGTCCGACTCTGTGCAACCCTAGGGACAGCAGCCCATCAGGCTCCTCTGTCCACAGGATTCTCTAGGCAAGAATACTGGAGTGGGTTGCCATTTCCTTCTCCTTACTTGTGCCTAAGTGTTCACAATTTATTAACTAGTTTCTCTGTTGTGCAACCTTTAAAAGGTGTGCAAATCTTAGTTATTCATGAATTGTTAACATTAATGTTCTATTAGTTTAGTGGGGTTGTGTGTTGCTTGTTTTTCAAGCTCAGTTAATGTGTCTTTCTTTTGGCTGGGCCTGAGGAAAGCCTGGCTGATTGAGTCACATGATCTCAACCTTGGGCATCACTGTGTAGCCGAGGCTACCAGAGTTCTAGACAGACAGACTAGTTGAAAATACACTACTTCTAGAATCCCAAGAATACCAGCCATACAAGCTCAACCCTACAACGTGGTGCTGGGTATCAGCAAGTTCATTTTTTTGTCCTTCTCCTGACTCCTGGGGTTCAGTGGGTCCCACAGCTACCCTGGCCCTTCTTACTGCTCCTCCTCCTTTGAGGGGCTCTTGGATCCCAGAGCTAGCATTCATCTGCATTCATATCACCATGTCCCCTCTTGTGTGTTCTTTCTCAGGACTCTGCAGGATGACTAGCTTATTTTGCTAGGTTTGAAACTGTGGGAAGATTTAGATGTTCTTCTTGGTCTAAGAAGTGTGCAAAGAAGTGTTAAGACACTCCTAGTCTGAGTCCAGAGAAGTTAGCAACAGCCCCGTAGGGGAGCATAGTCAACATCTGTTATGTTTTGGGGTCTGTTTTAGTCATTAACTTGGGAAATATTTCTATAATACTTTTATTATTTTTTAAGATTTTTTTTTTGAGGTGGACCATTTCAAAGGTCTTTATTGAATTTGTTATACTATTGCTTCTGTTTTGTTTTGGTTTTGGGGCTGCAAGGCATATGGGATCTTAGCTTCTTCACCAGGGATTGAACCTGCCGCCCTCTGCACTGGAGGGTGAAGCCTCACCACTGGGCCACCAAGGAAGTCCTCTATAATATTTTAAAAATTTAGAATCGTCAGTAATTCTGCATATATAATGCAAAATTAATCTGAAATTGCATTATATAAAGGAATAATTTACATACATTTAAAAATTGCTCTCATGATATATTGGGTTGCATTACTATTGTGGCTGGCAGCCTCCAACATGGCCCCCAAGGATGTCAGCCTCCTGGTTTCCACACTCTGTTGTCTCCTCCCACGATGAGGGACGGTCTGTGGGACCAGAAGAAGCCAGCACAGTAGTGGTTGGTATGTCGCTTTTGACATTAGGTTATAAAAGCGCACAGTTTCTGCCTTGGGCACTCTCTTACTCCTTTGCTCATATTCTCTCTGTCTTTCTGTCTCTGCCTCTCTTTCTCTGAGTCTTTCTCTCTCTTTTTTTTAAATTTAAATTTATTTATTTTAATTGGAGGCTAATTACTCTCAGTCTCTCTTGAATCACTACTTTGGGGAAAGTCAGCTTCCGTGTCAGGAAGAAACTCAGGCGGCCAATGGAACCAAGCCCATGTGGTGAGAAGCTGAGGCCTGAGGACTGACAACTGGACTGAATTTGTAGGAACCAGAATCAGAACCATCCAGACAAAGCACCCCTGGAGTCCTGAGCCTCATGAAACCATGATGTGAAATCATACATATTGATTAAGTTTTGGAGCATGTAATTGGTTAAATCGTGTTTGCCCCAAATCATGCCCATTCAGATAGACCCTTTGCAAATATAATTAGTTAAGATGAGGTCATACCAGGGTAGGATGAGTCGTTAAGCCAGTGACTGGTGTCTTTATAAGCAGAGGAGAGGATGCACAGAGATGCACGCCAGAAGGCCGTGTGATGAGGGAGGCAGTGGAGTCACTCTGTTGGGTGCTGAGTTTCTGAGCGGAGTTGGCGGGGGAGCGAGAATGATGCTGAAAATGCAGGGCTAGTGCACCTCTGAGAGCCCCGAACGACCGGTTGAAGAACTTTGAATTTATTTAGTAGCTAGTGGGGTATCAGTGGATGATTTTTGAGCAGAGAAATGAGACATTATCCTTTCCATGGATAGTTTCATTTTAAGAGAAAATCTAATGCTTTAAAAAGATTTATACTCTTACATAATAGGAATTTAAGGTCATAGAGCAGGTTAGTGAAGATATTTGTGAAAGAGCTTTCAAAGTCTCAAATTACCCTATGTAGGTCCACTGCTCTCTTATGACTAGTCATTTTCCTATAATAATCTGAGGTTAAATTCAGTCATTTTTCAAAAACCCATTTGCAACTTTTGGGATGCTGAAATAGAAATTATAAAGGCTCAAAGGGAGAAAAAGAAAAGAAAAAGAAAGTGAAAAAAGAATTTTTTCCTATTCAAATTCCTTTATCTTTTGGAAAAAATTTAAAATGCTGAATAAAATATTTAAGATAAATTTTTGATAACAATGATAAAACTATCAGATGATTTAAAAGAGAAACATCTGAGGAAGCAGAAATTGTATGAATAGCACAGAAACTAAGACCAATTATGCCTACTCTGATTGGAGCCTAGGGTAAGTAGAATAAATTAGATTGGAAAGAATGGGGTTTGTGTGGGTGGTATGGTCAAAGTAGACAGGGAGATTGGAGGAAAAAGACAATTTTGTGAGCAATCCAGTTAGAGCATGTAGCATATTTTATATCCTTTGCTATTAACAGCAGTAGCTGTAAATTATAGAAACATATTGCATTAATATTGATTTCTTTGCTTTACATTTTTTTCTCTTTCCCCAATCTGTATAAATGAAAAAGAGCCTTTTCCTTTGGATTTTGAGAATTTCCAGAAGCTTTAATATTTCTGGCTTCAAGGTATCTTATTTCTCCTGCATCCATCTCAATTTTCTTCTTTTTGGTATCACTTATAAAAGTACATTTCCTTTTAATAAATGAATTATTAGAAAGGATCTAATTTTTAATTCTCTTGTCAGAGGAAATTTTCTCTGGTTTTGATTTCTGTGATAGAGGAAAAATGACCATAAGTGCTAATACTCTCTTCTCAGGAGGAAGGTTGCTCAGTGCTGTTCAGCTCCTGCCCTTGGTGGTGGAGAGGGCAGGAAAGGAAGCAGACAGAGAGAACAAAGGGCTGGGAATAAAAATGAAACACTGGGATGGGTGGGAAATGAGGAGCTGCTGAGACACGAGAGACCTGGGTTGGGGGCTCGTGTGGGGACATTGTAGTCACTGCTGGAGGGAATTGGAGTGGGAAAGAATGATTTTTAAACGTAATTTAAAGACAGTTTTGATTTGGGATAAGAGCTGTCAAACCTACCTCTAAATCTCTTGCACTTTCCCATAACAAGCTCTTGTTTTCATCTGATGCTCTTACAGTCAGATTTGTGAATGTGCCTGTATCTTTCTAATTTGTCAATGGATTTGTCTCATTTCTCACCTGGATTCAGGTGAGAGGAGAGTTCCTTAAGATGGCCTAGTTTTATTTGGGTCATTTTATTTTGATGAGTACACCATTTCCTTCTCCAGGGGATCTTCCCAACCCAGGGGTTGAACCTGCGTCTCCTGCACTGCAGGCAGACGCTTTACTGTCTGAGCCACCGAATGGAGTAAGTACACCATACTATGGCAATTAAAACTGTAGAAAGGCTTTCTGTAAAAGAGAGTTGTGATATTAGGTATCAAACCGTGTTTTTATTCTTTAGTTCCTTTCCTATTGTTCTGGGGTTCTGAATTCTGTGTTATTTAACATGTACTCATGAGCTTGTCCTCTTAGCTGTCTTCATGGATTTTCTCCTTTCTGATCAGTTTAGGTGATGTCTCCAGCCTCTGAGGTGTTATGGCCACCATCATGCCAAGGATGTCTGCTCAAGGCTCCATTGCTGATATCCAACCAAGGTGTGGCTGACTTGGAAAATGTTGCTAATATTAAGTGAAGGCTTTGCCCCTATCACCTTATGAAGATGTCTGTGATGTCTCTGAAGGGAGCATGGTGCTGCCTGTCCTTGATATCTCCAGCCTTTTCCATTCCAGATGCAGTTGCTGATTGTCCACTGCACCAGCTGTCGAATCTGTTCTGTTCCCTTTAGGTTTTTGCCTTAGTCCCCGCTCTCTCGAACTCAGATATGAGACCATGATTGTAGGAGAACCTGAGAACCCTGAGGAGCAGAACCCTGGCCAGCCTCAAAAACGCTCCTGCAACACTGCTCTGTCCTGGAGTCAACTCTGCCTAACCTTAGGACATATTCTGTCCCCAGTGGTTCTTTAGCCCCTCATGTGAAGCTTGTCACAGCTCTGGTCATGCTTAGACTTGCCTAAATCTCAGTATGCAGTTTAGGCCCTCATCCCAGCTTCATGGATGACAGCTTTCACAGTTTCTCTTCTCTCATTTGATGAAATGTTAATGAATATACTGTTAGGATAATAGGTTTCTGTCTCATCACTGATAAAATTTCCAGTTTTGAGACAGAGATGGTTTGTCTCTGTTATTTAAATTTCCACTTCTGTGTTTGTTTATTTGTTCATTCAACATACATGTAATTAGCAATTACTATACATCTAGGGATTGAGGACCTACCAGCGATCAAGACAGACAACATTCCTCCCTTCCTGGAGCTTTCTTTCTTACACGGGAAGCAGACAATAAAGAAGCCAAGCAGCAATGTAATTTCAGATCCTGGTAAGTTCTCAGAGGAAAATACAACAGGAAAGGGACTCAAGAGTAACAGTGGGACTGACTTCCTTGGGCCCAGTGGTTGAGAATCTGCCTTGCAATGTAGGGGATGTGGGTCTGATCCCTGATCCGGGAACTAAAATCCCACATGTTACCGTGTGAGAACTGCTGAGCCTGAGCACTCCTGGGTGGAGCACATGTGTTGAAACTAAGAACTAACACAGCCAAATAAATAAATAAATAAAATCAGAAAAAGAGTAACAGTCATTTGCGGGGTACTGTTTGAGATTGGGTAGTCCATCAGGGCAGATCTCTCTCTCAGAGCTGCAGAAACATGAGACGTTTAGTCCTTTTAAATCTCTGGTTTTGATTTCTGTGATAGAGGAAAAATGACCATAAGTGCTAATACTCTCTTCTCAGGAGGAAGGTTGCTCAGTGCTGTTCAGCTCCTGCCCTTGGTGGTGGAGAGGGCAGGAAAGGAAGCAGACAGAGAGAACAAAGGGCTGGGAATAAAAATGAAACACTGGGATGGGTGGGAAATGAGGAGCTGCTGAGACACGAGAGACCTGGGTTGGGGGCTCGTGTGGGGACATTGTAGTCACTGCTGGAGGGAATTGGAGTGGGAAAGAATGATTTTTAAACGTAATTTAAAGACAGTTTTGATTTGGGATAAGAGCTGTCAAACCTACCTCTAAATCTCTTGCACTTTCCCATAACAAGCTCTTGTTTTCATCTGATGCTCTTACAGTCAGATTTGTGAATGTGCCTGTGTCTTTCTAATTTGTCAATGGATTTGTCTCATTTCTCACCTGGATTCAGGTGAGAGGAGAGTTCCTTAAGATGGCCTAGTTTTATTTGGGTCATTTTATTTTGATGAGTACACCATTTCCTTCTCCAGGGGATCTTCCCAACCCAGGGGTTGAACCTGCGTCTCCTGCACTGCAGGCAGACGCTTTACTGTCTGAGCCACCGAATGGAGTAAGTACACCATACTATGGCAATTAAAACTGTAGAAAGGCTTTCTGTAAAAGAGAGTTGTGATATTAGGTATCAAACCGTGTTTTTATTCTTTAGTTCCTTTCCTATTGTTCTGGGGTTCTGAATTCTGTGTTATTTAACATGTACTCATGAGCTTGTCCTCTTAGCTGTCTTCATGGATTTTCTCCTTTCTGATCAGTTTAGGTGATGTCTCCAGCCTCTGAGGTGTTATGGCCACCATCATGCCAAGGATGTCTGCTCAAGGCTCCATTGCTGATATCCAACCAAGGTGTGGCTGACTTGGAAAATGTTGCTAATATTAAGTGAAGGCTTTGCCCCTATCACCTTATGAAGATGTCTGTGATGTCTCTGAAGGGAGCATGGTGCTGCCTGTCCTTGATATCTCCAGCCTTTTCCATTCCAGATGCAGTTGCTGATTGTCCACTGCACCAGCTGTCGAATCTGTTCTGTTCCCTTTAGGTTTTTGCCTTAGTCCCCGCTCTCTCGAACTCAGATATGAGACCATGATTGTAGGAGAACCTGAGAACCCTGAGGAGCAGAACCCTGGCCAGCCTCAAAAACGCTCCTGCAACACTGCTCTGTCCTGGAGTCAACTCTGCCTAACCTTAGGACATATTCTGTCCCCAGTGGTTCTTTAGCCCCTCATGTGAAGCTTGTCACAGCTCTGGTCATGCTTAGACTTGCCTAAATCTCAGTATGCAGTTTAGGCCCTCATCCCAGCTTCATGGATGACAGCTTTCACAGTTTCTCTTCTCTCATTTGATGAAATGTTAATGAATATACTGTTAGGATAATAGGTTTCTGTCTCATCACTGATAAAATTTCCAGTTTTGAGACAGAGATGGTTTGTCTCTGTTATTTAAATTTCCACTTCTGTGTTTGTTTATTTGTTCATTCAACATACATGTAATTAGCAATTACTATACATCTAGGGATTGAGGACCTACCAGCGATCAAGACAGACAACATTCCTCCCTTCCTGGAGCTTTCTTTCTTACACGGGAAGCAGACAATAAAGAAGCCAAGCAGCAATGTAATTTCAGATCCTGGTAAGTTCTCAGAGGAAAATACAACAGGAAAGGGACTCAAGAGTAACAGTGGGACTGACTTCCTTGGGCCCAGTGGTTGAGAATCTGCCTTGCAATGTAGGGGATGTGGGTCTGATCCCTGATCCGGGAACTAAAATCCCACATGTTACCGTGTGAGAACTGCTGAGCCTGAGCACTCCTGGGTGGAGCACATGTGTTGAAACTAAGAACTAACACAGCCAAATAAATAAATAAATAAAATCAGAAAAAGAGTAACAGTCATTTGCGGGGTACTGTTTGAGATTGGGTAGTCCATCAGGGCAGATCTCTCTCTCAGAGCTGCAGAAACATGAGACGTTTAGTCCTTTTAATGGCTGCTGCTGCTGCTAAGTCGCTTCAGTCGTGTCCGACTCTGTGCGACCCCACAGACGGCAGCCCACCAGGCTCCCCCGTCCCTGGGATTCTCCAGGCAAGAACACTGGAGTGGGTTGCCATTGCCTTCTCCAATGCTGGAAAGTGAAAAGTGAAAGTGAAGTTGCTCAGTTGTGTCCGACTCTTAGCGACCCCATGGACTGCAGCCTACCAGGCTCCTCCGTCCATGGGATTTTCCAGGCAAGAGTACTGGGGTGGGTTGCCATTGCCTTCTCTGTTTTAATGGCTAAATACCCTTAATCTGGGGCATTGTTAGTGAAATGAGCTGGAGAGCTGATTCTGTGTGTTGAGGTCAGAGTCATCATTTTATTTCATCAATTTCAGTTCAAGTCATTGGCAGATAAAAGGAAGGAGATGCCTTTTGGTTGGTTCTAGGAGGAAAGATGAGCCCAATTCTTTTCCATAGGGAAGTTATTGATGTTTCCAGTAGCCTCTTCTACATCCGCCTATTCTGTCCCCAAACAGCTTCAACTTTCTCCTTCAGTTGAGGCTGAATTTGAGCACAAGTTTCACTTTCTTATAACAGGACATCATGTGGCCTTCATCTAACTGTGTAGACACAACTAAACATATTTCTTCAAATAAAAAAATGGACTGGGCATTTTCTCATTGCTTGTATCATCTCCTTAATTCTGTGCAGATGAGTGTCCTAGTTAGAAAGCTGGTTATAGTAAAGAGAGCTACCTAGAGTGACGGAACAACAACAATAATGAATGTTGAGGCAGTCCGAGCTTGTGTTGCAGAAGAATTTCCAGCCACAGGGCATTTCAGAAAGGAGGGAGTTTATTAAGAACAAAGAGCGGAGATAAAGTGGGCCCTCCGAGAGCAGTGGGCCAACAACTCCTGAGAGTCGAGCGTTTTCGTGAGTTAATAGCCAATTTTTATAGCCGCAAGACAAAGAAAATTCCTGCTGGAAGGTTGGTGTTAGGTGATTGGTTAAGGTGCTCTAGGGTGTTTACTGAGTGGGCATCTTTGCTTAATCGGGAGTCAGGAAACTTGTTAGTGTTTATCTGGGGGCTTTTGGCAACGGTTACAAAGGGGCTCAGTCAGCTTCAGAGGTAACCTTGGTTCTGGGCTCTGCTTCTGTAGTCTTGGTGCAAGGCCTCGCACTTGTGGCTTTGGGGCAGGACCCAACAATGAATACATTCTAGCTATTATGATTCTATTTCACTGTGGTAGACCCTAATATTGCCAGCCCATAGCCACTCTTGTCTTCCATGCGAAGAAAATCATGAATCTGTATGGCTCTCAGGCAACCAAGTTACTTGGCAGGTTGTCCTTCTCCCCATCCCTGGAAGATAGTTCATATCTGTTCTCTGCCAGAGGCTTTCAAATGTGGTCCCAGGC
Organism: Cephalophus harveyi; assembly: GCA_006410635.1. Lineage (NCBI taxonomy): Eukaryota > Metazoa > Chordata > Mammalia > Artiodactyla > Bovidae > Cephalophus > Cephalophus harveyi. The sequence goes on from SJYT01008415.1 coordinate 65,395, forward strand.
TGAGCAGCATCAGCATCATTTGGAACTTACTATAAATGCAGAATTTCAGGCCCCACCACAGATCTATTGAATCCAAAGCTTAGGGTAGAGCCCAGCAGTCTGTTTTAACAAATCCTCTGAATGACTCCCATCTGGGCTAAAGCTTGAAAACCATTGATCTAAAGCAATTGTGTTAATCTTACTCCTCTTTCCAATAACTAGGTTGAGCATGGACATTTGACTCAATCTTGATCTCTAGGGCTAGAAGTGGGATGGGGAGGGGAAGGGTACTAAAGTGCTTTACCCGTGTAAAGAGGTGCATGGGATTAACTGTCTTCCTTTTTATTTTATTTCTTGACTGTTCCCTGTAGCATCTTAGCTCCCTGTGCGTGCGCGTTCAGTCGCTTCAGTCGTGTCCGACTCTGTGCCACACTATGGACTCTGTAGCCCGCCAGGCTCCTCTGTCCATGGGATTCTCCAGGCAAGAATACTGGAGTGGGTTGTCATGCCCTTCTCCAGGGGATATTTCTGACCCAGGGATCGAAACTGCATCTCTTAATGTCTACCTGCATTGGCAGGCGGGTTCTTTACCACTAGCGCCACCTGAGAAGCCCCTGGCCAGGGGTCAAACCCACACACTCTGCACTGGAAGCACAGAGTCTTAACCACTGGGCTTCCAGGGAAGTCACAACAACAGGCTTCTTTGAAGGAAGCTGCTTGTTGTGTGTGTGACACCTGGTCCTCTTCCTGCCACTTCGAGACTGTGAGGAAGATGTTTTCTAACAGAGGCGGAGCAGGATAGAAAGCACTGGGATCTTTGTTGGTGCTGCTGAAGTGTTGCAGTAGCCAATCTCCAGATGTCCTTTTATGTGCTGTACTAAAATTATTGATATTTAAGTCATTTTCTGTTGTTTTTTTCATTTATAGCTGAAAGAAAACTCACTGATATTCCCACATAACAGTTGTTTCTTATGCAAACCAGTGCTCTTTAAATGTAGAAAGATTATGGTGCACTGAAAATGCGAGCTTTAATCACAGAAATTATTATGTTAGTTGTCTCTAAACCTAATTATATTTATTTAGTTTTGTTGGTGGTGGAGGAGCACAGAATATGCTGTTTTTTTACCCCCCTTGCCTCTGAATGGTCCAAGAAGATGCCAAACACCTGGAGGAAAAACACTCGATTTCTCATATGTGTGAAATGATCTGGATGTTTGGCTTCTGAAAATGAAACATCTGGAGCAAGAAGCAATGTTTTCACTTTTCAGCAATATTTTGGTATTATGTGGAAACTGTTACTAAGCAAAACTAGGAATAAAGAATTTACATAAGAAGTGGGACCACCCAAGAGCAACACTGGCAAGCTGTCCTGCCTACACAGCAATTCATTCATTCATTCATTTAAAATCATTCAAAAGAACTGAACATATGACACAGGCAGGGCATTGTGTGATACAGATGTAGTGAGGTCATATGTTATGAGGTCATGTGTTAAGAATGAAGTCGTGGACTTAAACACCGCCTTTTTCTTCCAGGAGCATTCTGTTAAGTGGTGAGCAACTGGTAACATAAAATACGTAAGTAGAGACATGGCAGAGATTGGTAAGATTTTTGTGGGGGTATGGAGAAGGGAACTGCCATTCATCAGTTTATTAAACATAGTCATTGTGTGTTTGATGAAACTAGATGCCGTTTCAGGTTTTGGGATGCAGTGATAAGCATGACAAGATATGTCCCCAATGTTCATGAAGTTATCAGTCTAATGGGAAAGATGTGAATGTATAAACACACAAGTAAATATACAATTATAAATTCAGATAAAGTGATGAAAGAGAAAATCTGTGTTATCAGAGAGAGAGAGAGTAAATGGGGTGATGTAAGTTATATACTTGGGGGAGGGTCAGGAAAGGACTGTCTGAGGATATGACATTTAAACGGAGACCTGAAAGGTGAGTGGGAGAGAGCATGATTAAGTTTGGGAAGATGAGGGGGAGAAAAGGTTAGAAAAATCATCTTACAGGAAGTGGCACTAAAGCTGAGTCTCAGAAGTTCAAATCGGTGTGGTAGAAAATGTCTCTACTTGGTCATATAAAGAAGATTGTAAGGAATATACCCAAAATACTAACAAGATGTTATCTGTGCACAGTGGGATTATATATGCTTTTAGTTTTCTTGTTTCTAGTTTTCTTTATTAACTATATTTTCCATGTGCTTTTTTTTTTCTAAAACAATAAGACATTACTTTAAAAAAGTAAGCACAACACTGTTTGAAGCAACTATACCACAATAAAAATGTTTAAAAAAGGTAAGAAAAGAGGGATAAATGGTTGTTTTCATACAGGCGATGGTGGGTGGAGATTGGGGCGTAGGCATCTGGTCGTGAGAAGTTGTATGGCCAGGCAACAGTCTGGAATATTTAAATGACTGCTAGTCGCCAATAGCTTCTTACAACTATGACGTGGCAGTGGGGATGGGAAGAGAGAGTCTCAGGGACAGAACCCCAGGCAAGAGGTCAGATCAGGAAGGACTGTGTCATCAGGCAGGTTCAAGTCCATGCCCTAGTCTCCAGGGGGAGTAAGGTGATCAGATCTGTGTTTTAGTGACCCCCTCCCTCCCCCGGTGACAGTACGAAGATATATGTAGGACACCTGCAGCCATCAAGGTGAGCAATGTCTGGCAGGGCGGGGAGGTGTTTGAAAGCCCCACATTCAATGGAACGACCTGAGGTTTATTCTTAGCTCTTCTCCATGGTTTGTTTTTTAACTTTAATTTTATTTATTTATTTTTTTCACACCAAAAACATTTTATATTGGGGTATACTCGATTAACGATGTGATAGTTTCAGGTGAACAGTGAAGGGACTCAGCTGTACAAAAACCTATTGTACAGCATATGGAACTCTGCTCAGTGTTGGGGCAGGGGTTTGGGGGAGAACAGGTATATATATATCTCCATGGGTTTGTTGATAAATCTGACAGTTCTTGTCTGTACAGATCAATGTGGCTGAGTTGACTGATGAAAACATTAACTTCAGATGATGAATTTGACCAGTCTGATGCCAAATAACTGGGGTGGGAGCAAGTGTCTGTTTCAGCCGCGTGTTTCCTTGAGGCACAGACCCAGTCTCCCTTTACCACGGTCTTCACCTGTGGTTTCCATGTGGATCTCACGGGGGCAGGAATACCTGTCCTTTCCCTACCTTAGGGAGAGATCAGCAAGAGGTAACGTCTGTAGAATGATTGATTTCCTCAGACACAAAAACCCCTGAAATATCAACTGTCATTGTTATTTGCTCTGATATCAGCTTTTTGTGCAGGTTTTAATTTTGTCTGTTCATTTCAAACAAATTTGAAGTCTCCATGACTACAATAGAAGAACAGAAGGAAAAGAATGCTTTTCTGTTGGAACATCCTAAATGGTATTGTTTCTTGTAAAATGTGAATATTTTAAAGGATGCCCACATTTTAAAAAGGTATAAATGCTGTTCATATGGTGCTCCAAGCCAGGGACATTTTTATGTTCTAGCGGTGGGTGATACGTGAACACATTGAAAAGATATATCAACAAGGATTCTAGAAACAGACAAAAAGAGAGCAGGATTTTATGGTAGAATTCAGATGCAACAAGGTACATTTATTTATCTAGCTTCTAGGACAGGGTCTGGCTCTCTGAGACCTGAGTAATGTGATCAACTGTGGCCAGGAATTGATGTCCAAGTAGTTTACATTCTGAACGCCTGAGTAAAAATTTCAGAAAAATCTGTCATGTTTTCACGGATTATTCATGGGTGTATGGTTAAGTTTCCCTTCATGATTATAACGTGATGATGTCCTTGAAAAATGTTTTCAAGAGGCAATGAGTGTATTTGAGGCTTTGCAATTAGATTTGAATTCCAGCTCTGTCATTGACTATTTGTATGACCTTGGACAAGTCCCTCAACATGCCAGACTTGTCTGTTTAGTGGGAGTAACAAAGCCCACCTTGAGGATTATTATAGGAGATAAGAAGATAATATTTATAAAGTGCCTGACATTTAATAAGCATTTAATTATTATCCTTACTGCTCTTAAACAGCAGAGAGCTGTGCTTGCAGCTACTCAAGAATTTTGATTTCTAAACCTAACACAGTTGAAAATCTCTGGGATGGGGGGAAGCAAAGGAGGAGAATAGGGACTGGCATGGTGAAAAGCCCACATTAGGATTCTGATGCTCAGAGAGCTGAGATCCCAGGTCCTGGCAGCGTCTGGGGACTTTGGGAATTTAGCCAACATATGAGGCCAGCATACCCCTGACTGTTGAGGCAAAAGCCAAGTTCTTGGCACAGAGTTTAGGGCTAAGCCAGGCAGCAGCATCACTTAGCTGGATGGTCCCAGAGCTCAAGGTGGGGTCAGTGCTGGCTGACCCTGGTCCCCTGAGTAGCTGTCTTGATAATTGTCACTGGTGTGTGTCCCTGGCCACTGCTCAGCCCTCCTTTTCTCCCTCCTGGGTCTTGTCCTAGTCGGCTGTTCTGCTTCCAGTCAGGTACCCAGCCTGTGTCCTATTTCATTTCTCAGTGGAAGGAGAGCAAATGACTGCAGATGTAAGGTATTTGCTAAAAAGGTTGGACCTATGTTATTTTGAAAAAGACTCTCAGAAACTGGAAGAATGACATGTGAGTGGCAGAACGATAGGCCACAGGTTGAAGTTTGGGTCAGGGGCTCTGTGGCATTTGCGATTGGGATAAACCAACAGCACTGGCTACACATTCTGCCCAGAAGGCCAGTGCTCACCAAAAGTAGCGCTTTTAATCGCGTTCCTCTTACCTGGAGGAGGTAAATGATCAGGGGCGTGGCTCTGTGCAGGGGGCATTGGGTCATCACCTGTTCCCTTCCAGTCTGACACAGTGATGTTACTTGCAGAGCGAGGTGCTTGTGTGGCACGCTACTGCCTCGTCCGTCTGCTCAACTCAGGAATCCCATGCAACGGGGGTGGCTGCCAGTGTCTTTGTACTTCCTGCTTTGGGACCCACAGCTGTGGTTGTTCTAATGATGCCCCTGGACTTTTTTTTTTTAATGTTTATTTATTTTGGCTGTGCTGGGTCTTAGCTGCAGCATGCGGATCTAGTTCCCTAACCAGGGATCAAACCCAGGCTCTCTGCACTGGGATCTCAGAGTCTTAGCCCCTGGACCACCAGGAAGTCCTGCCTTTGGCTTTTTGATGCCTGATGCTCTGTACTGACATGAAGTGGTGGGTCTGGAGAGGAGAGGCAGAGAGTACTCTATAAACGTGGAAAATGCTACAGTGGGAGGTTTATTTTCAGAGACTTTGTGGATTTCCGGGACAATGTGGGAATAATGTTACCACTGCCTACATTTTTGGAACCATTTTCTGGTTTTTGAGCCCTGGGTTAAGCACTTTTCACGATGTACCGGGCACCTGTTATTCTTGCTGGACCTGTGTTCCTCCTGGTCTCTGGTTACAGCTCTTGATTTTCCTCTTGGGGCCTACCCAGCTCCTGGAACAGGTACTCAAGGGGGCCCCTCTTCACTCCATTGGTGAAGCAGGGATTCCCTCCAGAGGGTTATGGGGGTGGCCAGACACAGGATGCCTGACACCAGACAGGAGAGACTGATAGAAGTTTATTAGTGACATGGACTCACAGGCTGGGGGAGGAAGACAGCACAGGCCACACAGTCACACAGGGGCTGCACACAGGAAGAGACTGATCCAGCAGGGGCTATGGGAGGCACATTTTATAGTGTCAAGAGGATGAGGTACCCGGTGATTCCCATGTGAGGACGTGATCGGGTTGTTTGAGTAATTCCATGAGCTGGCAGGGAACTGAAATCAGCAACTCAGGGATAGGCAGGAATTGTACTTGGTTCGTTTGATAAGGAGGGTCAGTCATTTGGATCAGTTCAGTTCAGTTCAGTCTCTCAGTTGTGTCCAACTCTTGGTGACCCCATGGACTGTAGCACACCAGGCTTCCCTGTCCATCACCAACTCCTGGAGCTTGCTCAAACTCATGTCCATCGAGTCAGTGATGCCATCCAGCCATCTCATACTCTGTCATCCTCTTCTCTTCCTGCCTTCAATCTTTCCCAGCATTAGGGTCTTTTCCAATGAGTCAGTTCTTCGTATCAGGTGGCCAAAGTATTGGAGCTTCAGCTTCAGTGTCAGTCCTTCCAATGAATATTCAGGACTGCTTTCCTCTAGGATGGACTAGTTGGATCTCCTTGCAGTCCAAGGGTATCTCAAGAGTCTTCTCCAACACCACAGTTCAAAAGAATCAATTCTTCAGTGCTCAGCGTTCTTTATAGTCCAACTCTCACATCCATACATGATTATTGGAAAAACCATAGCTTTGACTAGACGGACCTTTGTTGGCAAAGTAATATCTCTGCTTTTTAATATGCAGTCTAGGTTGGTCATAGCTTTCCTTCCAAGGAGCAAGCATCTTTTAATTTCATGGCTGCAGTCACCATCTGCAGCGATTTTGGAGTCCAAGAAAATAGTCTGTCACTGTTTCCATTGTTTCTCCATCTATTTGCCATGGAGTGATGGGACCAGATGCCATGATCTTAGTTTTCCGAATGTTGAATTTTAAGCCAGCTTTTTCACTCTCCTCTTTCACTTTCATCAAGAGGCTCTTTAGTTTCTCTTCACTTTCTGCCACAAGGGTGGTGTCATCTTCATATCTGAGGTTATTGATATTTCTCCCAGCAATCTTGATCCCAGCTTGTGCTTCATTCAGCCCAGCATTTCATATAATGTACTCTGCATATAATTTAAATAAGCAGGGTGACAATATACAGCCTTGATGTACTCCTTTCCTGATTTGGAATCAGTGCCGGGAGCCACCACACGAGATTCCACCCATGACAAGGTCATGAGGAGAGACCTGGCAGGCAAGGCGGATCAGGACTCGAGGGACTCCCTGGACCTGCTCGAGCATCTACCCCCATACCAAAATCTGTCTACTGTTTACTATATCATGCCTTTCACCAACTCTTCTGGCATAACAGGGGCCTATCCCCGACCAGCTTTCTCTGGAGAAAATCAGCTTAGGGCTCTAGTTGATAAGTCTCCTGGACATGAAAGGAATACTCCAATTCAAACCCCTCTGTTAGCATTCTAACTTGCGTAGCAGGTTTATCCATACTCTTACAACTAACGCACATGATTGTTCACAACTTCCCAGCCATGAAAGGCAGGGGAACTTGAGCATTCTAAAGTCCTAATAGGCATAGAGCCCTTCGAGGAGTAAAAATTATTAGAATAGTGTTGGTGAAGGTTTTCATTGTTGAGCCAATGCTTGCTGCCAAGTTTCCATATCCCTTACCCATTGTGTGCCTGGGAGTATATTAGTTAATATAGTTGGTATGTAGGGAAAATAAATAGTAGCCTTGTGGCTCAGACGGTAAAGCGTCTGTCTACAATGCGGGAGACCTGGGTTCGAGCCCTGGTTTGGGAAGATCCCCTGGAGAAGGAAATGGCAATCCACTCCAGTACTATTGCCTGGAAAATCCCATGGACAGAGGAGCCTGGCAGGCTGAAGTCTATGGGGTTGCAAAGAGTCGGACACGACTGAGCAACTTCACTTCACTTGGTGTTAGCAACATTAGACCTTTGAGTTAATAAATTCTTTCTTTGTTATAACCTACTGCACCTTTGCCCCACAGAAAGGTAACTTTATTTAGTACTTTCTGAGAGTGGAGCCGGACTTTAGAAAAAACACTTTTAGAGAAAATAAATTTTCTGGTTGACTAACCTTTATGAGAAAAAAAAAGGGTCATAAAATGTTAACAGGCCTCCAGGCCAGAAGATGATGTAAATCACATAAGACCTTTGTATATGGAAAGGTATGCAGAAAGAAAGTCTGGTTTCGATAAGGGTCAGAACTGCTGACCCTGCATGACTCTGCATCTTCCATTCCCCTCCATATACAACCCAAGGTATAAAAGCTCTTTTTTAAAATAAAATTACAGACCTGCTCCACATAAGCTTGGTCTCCCCATCTCTCTCTCTCTCTCACCAACTCTGTCCATCCCGAGGGAACCCCTGGATCCTGCTGGGGCTGGACCCCAGCAAATCAGTCTATTGTTCCATGTCCAGTTCTAACTGTTGCTTCCTGACCTGCATACAGATTTCTCAGGAGGCAGGTCAGGTGGTCTGGTATTCCCATCTCTTGAAGAATTCTCCACAGTTTGTTGTGATCCACACAAAGGCTTTGGCATAGTCAATAAAGCAGAAGTAAATGTTTTTTTCTCTGGAACTCTCTCACTTTCTCGATGATCCAACAGTTGCTGGCAATTTGATGCCTGCTTCCTCTGCCTTTTCTAAAACCAGCTTGAACATCTGGAAGTTCACAGTTCACGTATTGCTTGAAGCCTGGCTTGGAGAATTTTGAGCATTACTTTGCTAGCATGTGAGATGAGTGCAATTGTGCGGTAGTTTGAGCATTCTTTGGCATTACCCTTCTTTGGGATTGGAATGAAAACTGACCTTTTCCAGGCCTGTGGCCACTGCTGCTTTTTCCAAATTTCCTGGCATGTTGATTGCAGCACTTTCACAGCATCATCTTTTAGGATTTGAAATAGCTCAACTGGAATTCCATCACCTCTACTAGCTTTGTTTGTATTGATGCTTCCTAAGGTCCACTTGACTTCACATTCCAGGATGTCTGGCTCTAGGTGAGTGATCACACCATTGTGGTTATATGGGTCATGAAAATCTTTTTTTGTATAGTTCTTCTGTGTATTCTTGCCACCTCTTCTTCATATCTTTTGCTTCTGTTAGGTCCATACCATTTCTGTCCTTTATTGTGCCCATCTTTGCATGAAAAATCATTTGGCTGGGGAGCCCTATTTGCAGGAGCAGAAAGGGAGGAGAATTGGGGTTAGATCAGCCAAAGCCCTCCAATTTTCCCCAGATGTCAAGGCACATATAATATTGGGTCTTAATTTTAAATTCTTTTTGTTTAGTTGCACTACACGGCATGTGGGATCTTAGTTCCCTGACCAGGGATCAAATCTGTGACTCCTGCATTAGAAGAATGGAGTCTTAACCACTGGACTGCCAGGGGAAATCCCTGGGTCTTAATTTTAGGCTTTATACCACACATGTAATTTCTATGTCCTCCACCATTATCAAAGACAGGTGTGTGATCTGTCCTGGACTGATCAGGCCCTTTCTCTTGCAAATACAAAACCTGAGTTGAGTGAAACAAGTTGGGAACAGTGAATGGAGCTGATGAATCCCAACAGGGCTGCCCTAAGGACAGTGTTCGTTTCTGTAACCTGGAATCTTGGTGTTCCCCAGCCTTTTCTAGGAGCTCAGCATCTAGTTTTTTCCCTTCAGCCTATATGCTATCTTGTTGGATAAGCTGTCCAGAGTTGGAGTCTGTTGCTGTAGATATTTCATGCTAACTGGATACCATGACCCCGAAGGGACACATAATTTTTGTTATCTCTATTTTAAAGAGGAGAAAACTGAGACAAAGAAATTGAAGTTGCTTGAGCTCACAGAGCAATTAAGGGGCAGGGGTGAGATTTGAAAAAATAAGAATTAACTTGACAATAGCTTGCAACTCAGTATATTTTTCTTAAAGTCAGGGAATAGGTAGCTTGTCCCAAGTAGACAGGGGAGTGCCAGTGAGTGTTATCCAGGCCAAAGCCTGGTCGTCCCATGGTATGTCATATAGTCTTTGGCCCTTTGGAATAACTTACCGTTCACCAGGAGCGAAGGAAATGCAGTCCTTGGATCCTAAAGGCAGTCAGATGTGAGGGGCCACATAGATGTGGAGACTGTAATTATAGAGAGGAAAGGTCTTTTTCTTCAACTGGCTCAGATGGGTTTGAGCCAGGCGTACATTCTGATCCAAGTGGCAAGGGGTGTTCACATGTGTGTGTGTGCACAGGTGTGCATGGGCACTTGTACATACTTCATAGTTCAGATTCTTGAATCTTTTTCTTCACTACGCACTTGTGCCTGGTCTTTGGTGAGCAAAGAGAACAGCTGAGGAGGGCAAAATTGGTTAGAGTGGAAATGATGAGATCCTAGTTTTTTCCACTAAAATATAAGACCCATAAAATTAGTGAGAGTAGACAATATCCTATAAGGAATTAAAAAAAAACAACCCCAACTTATACATAAAAGCACATCTGCAGAAGTAGGAATAAAATCAGGAAAAAGAAGAACCTCTCAAACCAAAGAAAGAAAAAGGAGGAGAAGCAGGGAGATTAGGTCACTCTTCCTTTCTAGGTCACAGGATGTTGGCCGGCCAAGTGTTCGGCACAGGGGAGTCCTCTTTCCACTGTGATCTGTTCACGTAGAGCTGCTTTTAGGAGAGCTGTGCGTCAGCCAGCAGATGCTGGGAGCACCGTGTCCCCTTGGATGTTCAGAGGTTGTCACTTCAGGACACGCAGCTCTGGGCTGTGGGCTGAGAACTGCTGGTAGCCTTGAGCCTTGTTCTCCGCCTGAGCCCCAGTTGACTCCCCGGAGTTTGCACTCTGTGATTCTTTCTTTTCTTTTTAATATTTATTTGGCTGTGCCAGGTCTTAGTTACAGCATGTGGGATCTTTGATCTTCGATGCGGCAGGTGGGGTCTAGTTCCCTGATCAGGGATCAAACCTGGGCCCCCTGCACTGGGAACATGGAGTCTGAGCCACTGGACCACCAGGGAAGTCCCCAGTCTGTGATTCCTCAGCGTCTGAGTGCCCTGATGCAGAAGAACACAATGGGTCTCTGTCTGGAGCCAGTCTGGTGGTGGGAGAGATGGAGTTGTGCTAACACGCGGAGCTAAAACTACCCTGCCCTTATTTCTGCAGCTGAAAGACACATATTGCGAAAGTCATGGGTTTTATGCTGTCAGTCCATGGATGGCGTCAAGCCCCTTGTCTGAACCCTGGTTTCATCCCAGGGTGGGGGAGCCCAGGCACGCCTCCGTGGAGACGGCAGCTCTTTGGCTCAGGGCTGACAGCTGATGTGTCTCTCTTCTGCATGCCTCTCCTTGAAGGACACTGTGGGGCCCAGGCCAGGATTTCCTTCCACCACCTCCTGGGAGGTGGTGTGGGCAGAAACTCTGTAGTCAGGTTGCATTGATTAGGGAAGAGGCTGGAGTGAAGACACACGAGCAACAGAAATAAAGGGCACAGTAAGTGTAATGTGCTTGAATCAACCCCCAATCACCCCCGACCCCTCGCCCCAGTCCATGGAAAGTTGTCTTCCGTGAAACCCATCCCTAGTGCCGGAAAGACTGGGGATCCATGCTCCAAGCCATGTGGGGTTGTCATGTTCTCTTCTTGTTCTTACCAATACTTAGTTTTAGAACGGGGTCTGAAACAAATTCACACTGAGATGTAAATGACAGACAGTCTAAAGTGTTACCTCTTCAGGGGAATTTGGCTTTGGAAATAAAATACTCCCACATTAATTTTAAGAGTAGAGAAGGCATTTCTGGGGATATCAGGTCTTCCTACCTAGGTGGTTAATTACCTGCTCGATCTTGGTGTCCAAATCTCCACCTGCTCAGCTTAGCAGGTGGCATTGGTTAGCACCAGTTATAAAGAGGAATCAGAGTCTTTATAAAATGTACTTTTGAAAAGTTTCTCAGGGACCCTGGGGCACTGAATCTCCTGTCCTCTCTCCCTCCCTTGCTCCCAAAACTCTTCAGTTATGAGAGAAGCTATAAAGTAGGTGTCTGCTTTTCCCTTGCTAAGTGATGCTTTACAAGAGGCATTTCTGGGAAACTCTGCAGGAACTGGAAGGGTTTCCAGCCCTCCTAGATATGGCATTGTTTTAGAAGGGACTTCACTCTCCACATCTCTGGTCCTTTTATTTATGTCGTCACTTGCTTGTTCACGATGCAAACATTGACTCTTACCTTAGTATTTATTCCATGAATACTAGGGGATAATTTCTAAGGCTTTGGCATCAAGTCCATCCACATGAATGCAGAATGTCCTAAAGTAAACTTTTTTTTTTTAATTGTGATACAAAGTACAAATATACCTAACATATGTCTCATTTCACATAACAACTCTTACTTCCACTGTGTGTAAAAGATGTTATTTGACCTCTGAACCGAGCTCAGTGGTTTCCTAGGTCACCTGCAGTGAGGAGGCACCTGGTTGGCACGTGTACAAGTGAGCCTGTGTGCTGGGTGCCTCGGACCTTGCTGCTGATCGTGACCGGGTAAGCCTGGCCAGAGGTGCCTTCTGAGAGTCCCTCGCTCATTGCTAACAGGGGGCTGCTGTCTCTCCAACAACAGACCATGGACAGCCAGGGTGCTTTCCCAGGAGTGGGGGCAGTGAGGGTGGGTCTGGGATTCCCAACCGGCAAGTGACATGCACACGCAATCCACTTTACCAGTTCCTCTGGCCATCATGGAAACAGCAGGAAGGGGGTAGAAAGGAATCTGCTTTACTAGGAGAATCTGGGTGAAGGGCTAGTGTTATGGAGTCACAATTTTGTCCCACTTTGCATATGGGTCCAACATGGCTCCTGCCCCCCCCTGCGTTTTCCATGTTGGCACACTTTTCTTCCCTGGATGATTGAACTGAGGAAGGCTCCTGTCCCCTGAAGGTTTCTTGTGTCTCAGCAGTAAAGAAGCTGCCGGCCAATGTGGGAGATGCAGGTTTGATCCCTGGGTCAGGAAGATGCCCTGGAGAAGGAAATGGCAACTCATTCCAGTATTTTTGCCTGGAAATTCCCATAGACAGAGGGGCCTGTTGGGCTACAGTGCATAGGGTCACTAAGACTCAGACATGAGTTAGTGCCTGAGCACGCATGCCTGTCCTTTGAGGGACAGTGTCACAGATTTCAGGCTTCGGAATGTAAACCAAAAGGAAAGCTGTGACTGTGCTGGGTCTGCCAGGAAGCGCCTGAACTGAGGACATGTGACACATTGAATGTTTGCTTCCTCAGTGATGAACTCATCAGTAAATTCAGACACGCCGTCTCAAGGGGAAACCTCTCCAACCCATTATTGTGAACGCCCGTGTACCCTGGGAAGTGATTCCTCTGCTGTCTTCTACAGGCTGAAAAATGTGTGTTTTATGCAATCAGAGAAACAAAGAAAATCATAGTATAGTTCCTGGAGGAATCCCTATTTATCTGAGTCTCATTAGATCAAAAGCCATTAGGGTCTGCTGATAATTTGGGTTAAAATCAGTGCTATTTAGGCTCATATTTAAAGCTGTAGTGAAATCTCAATTGTATGAACACCAAATGTGTATATACCCTTCCTGAGAAGATGGCAAGCTCCTTTAAGGCAGACCCTGTTTCTCATACTTACTTTCTAACTCCTGCAAAGCCAAGAGCTGTGTGCCACCATTTGTTGCTGCTCAATAAATATTTGTTAAACGAATGATGCAATTTGTGGCTTAACTCCTACAAATTTTAATCTCAAGCCTGCTTTTCTCAACACTCAGCCCACTCTGAACCCTACCCTGACTTCCCAGTCAATGTGTGCTGAGGAAATGCAAACAAAACGTAATTAGGAAGGTAAATCTACTGCGCAGTGCACACACACAAACAAATGTAGGCCAAAGGCAAATTTAAATGGTTTTTCCAAATTGCCTGCGTTTATTATCCCTGACCCTGCGCTGGCCCAATTTTACAGATAATCAGGTTAGAGCTGATATTGGTTCTGTATTTCTACTTCGGAACAGAGGGGGAAGGTGGGAGGATGCTGTGAACATGGATCAGGAGAAAATAAAGTTAGAAAAACCCTGGAGTTGTGTGGAGTCAAAGACACAAAAACGGAAGGGATAGCTTTTTTCTTAGCTGAAGTCTATGCCAATTTACGTTTCGTCTTCCCCTCCACAAGCTCTAATTCTGTTTTCTGTCTTGTAGGGTTCGCTCAGGGTTGGGGCAGGGGGAGTGATTGGCAGGTAGGGTTTGTGAGACCAGAGCAGTTTGTTATCCAGATTAGTGTCATCTCCTCTGGGGACGATAAAACTTCGCCAGCCTCCAAGGAGTAGTTCTGGTTTATGCCTTTGCTACCACCCAAGCATCTCTCACAGAAATTTGGGTTGTAGGACAAAATGCCCCTCCCCCTTCAGAGGACGATCTGTAGAGGTTGAAGCCTGGAGGGCAAGGTCAGGGCTCTGACTGGGAATTGGATACTCAGTCTGGACCATTCAGAACCCCTCTATCTTGTCCAGCCTTGCAGAGTGCATGGCACTTGACAGGTACTGACGGTGAATGAATGAACAGGTGAGTGCATGAATGAACTTGCTGGAAACAAGTGCTCCTGCCCTTTGTCATGGACTTGTACATTCCGATGACCCAGTGCACTCCCATTGAGCACAGGTAACTTACTGGCCATGTATTTGCACTTAGTGGACTGTGCTCTAGTGTTAGCTGGCTGTCTATTTGGTGTGAATCAAGGGACAAAAGTTTTTAATCTCCTTCAAAGTATTGGGTCATCTCCCACTGATCCATTCCTTTGACCTAGTCTGAAATTCCTATCATGATTATCAAAGGGGTTAGGAAACAAAGCTGAAGAGTTGAATTTCTTTAGGAAGTCACTGGAAAACTGTAACATTTATTTATTTAGGAAGACACAGATAATGTAAATATTTTATTTAGGATTGGCCTTTTAACTCTCTCCCAGGTTAGCTGGTTGATCCCTTTGCTAACAAGTACATGAAATATAAGGCAAAAGCTTTAAAAGCAGAGAAACCAGCAGTGATCAGGAAGGATGTAAGGACAGAGACAGCTCAAGGGTTTCAGCTCAAAGGTTGACTGGACTCTGAAGGGGAGACCTCTGCCTCTTTAGATAGAGTGTCCTGCTTTCTGATTTTACCCAGACTTTGCCCCCTCCTCAGCTGGAAGTCAAGATCCTTTGTAAGCAACATTCAATTTTCCAGGCTGCTAGACAGGAGGAATGTTTCTAAGAGTATTCTTGAGGTCAACCTTGTAATCTTAGCTCCTCTGAGGAGCACTCACTTTCTCCAATGTAAGCGTTGCAGGAACCTCTTTATGGTACACCCAAAGGGGCAAAAAGTTGCATTTGTCGCAAGGGAAGATTGGAAGATGGCCCGAGAGAAGTGATAACTCAAATCTGCCTTTTCTTCTGACACCTGGGTGAAGTTTTCTAAATGCAGCTGTTATAATATTACAACATAACAGCTCAAAGACATAACATAATTCTGCTCAAAGACACCCAATGTTTGTTTTTGTCAGTCAGCTCGAACTCCCACTCTTCTACTCTATGCCTCTAATGTCAAACTTATTTGTCATCTTATTTGGGTTAGAGCAACAGATAGGGGGAAGAAGAGGCTTGAAAGTCATGTGGGATATATTTAATAGATTTTCAAGAAAATTGAGTACATGAACATGACAAATTTCTGACATTCACAATATTTATTAATTTATTTATTAGAATGGGAAAGATTGGAAAGAATATTTGACTGGGATTGGGGAAACTTGAATATGAATCCCAGCTCTGCTGTATTACTCAACAAATTCATAGATAATTTCATTTTCTTCTGGTGTCTCAATTTCCTCAAAGTTATTTACTTAACCTATTGGATTGTTGTGGTGATCAAAGAAGATAAGTGAAAAAGAGTCCTTTCGAGTGATAAAATTTCAATTCAAAGTACTTTCAAACACAAAATTACATCAGTTAACAAAACTTAGAGATTTCATTAATTTTTAAGTGAAGTGCTATTTCAGTTTTTTTTGTACTTGATAAAATGAGAAGTCGAATAAAAAGTATTCAGTTTTCCTGAGACACGTCTGGATCCAGGAATGCTGCTATTTTATGGAGGCTGGTGGCTCAGACAGTAAAGAATCTGCCTCCAGTGAAGAAGACGTGGGTTTGATCCCTGGGTCGGGAAGATCCCCTGGAAAAAGGAATGGCTGCCCACTCCAGTATGCTTGCTTGGAGAATCCCATGGACAGAGAAGCCTGGTGGACTACAGTTCATGTGGTTCCAAGGAGTTGGACATGACTGAGTAACCAAACATACACACACACACACATGGAACTTAGAGGATGAGAGAGGCGTCTTGGAGCTTCTGTAGGCAGAGTCCACCTGAAGAGGGCCCTGGGGTCTTGGCTAGAATATCGCCCAGGACTGGCACCTCTTTCTCTCAAAGGGAAAGCTGAAAAGAGTGATGCTCTTGGTTATATTTTAGGGCAGAAATGCTAAGGGGTCAGAGGTTAGTGTGCCTATTAAAATACACAGGGACAAAGTGACGTGATGATTTGTAGGGTGTGTGTGGGGAGGGTGTTTCGGAGGGTCAGGTTGGTGTGAGTGGTTACACCTGCTTCCTTCCATTTTCCAGGGCAAATGACTTCAGCTGCTGCCCAGCAACAGCCGGTTCATCAAAGCCTTTGAGAACAGCTTTGAAAAATGTGTCAGCCAATAGGCGGGCAAGACCGGCCTGGCAGCTGAGGGACCCCCTCGCTGGAGCAGAGACTTGGGTAGGAGCAGATGGAGGCCTTCCTCCCCTTGGCTGGCTCTCAGGGCATACAGGCACTCAGGGCTCAGAAGCTCAGACCGGGGCAGATTCTTGCCCTTGGCCCACAGCTCCAGGAGGAGTTTCTCCTAAGCCCCTCTGCAGTTTCCTCGGTGGGTGTGAGGCAGCGGATCTTATCCAGGGCAGGCACCCTGCAAAGGTTTGCTCTCCCATTACATTTGCCTCGAGTCCTCTCACGTGTCATTAATCAAGCTGCTGAACCGAGCCGGCACTGCTGGAGCACGGCATTCATTATAGTCCTCAAGGGATTAATTTCTCTAGATTCCAGACCTCTTGGCTCTCGGAATAGAGATATCTGTGCTGCCAGGAAGGCCCCGAGTCTGCAGCACACTGCAGGCCACTCCGGGGACTTTCCCCGCATCCCCATCCCCAGGTTCTGTGAATCCCCTTCTGATTCCCAGCAGGGGAATCGCAGCAAGGAAGCTGGCTTTGGGAAGTGGCAGCGCAGGGAGAAGGGCCTCCCACAGGGATCTGTATGGGAGTTTCTGTGGACACAGCCGCATGGCGGAGATCTAGCCTTGTTTTGTAAAAGGTTTTACGCTTTCCCTGTGTCAAGTGCTGGGACGACTCTGTCCGTTTCTTTTTCAGGACCGGTGCGATTTTGAACATTAGAAAAATAATCTGCTCAGTTAGCAGACTCACCCTCACCTAAACAATACTGCTGATTCTTTACATCTACAAAAAGGAGATATCTTGGGGAAAGGTATGGAAGGAAGGAAGGTGAAGTCGCTCAGTCGTGTCCGACTCTTTGCGACCCCATGGACTGTAACCTACTAGGCTTCTCCGTCCATGGGATTCTCCAGGCAAGAATACTGGAGTGGATTGCCATTTCCTTCTCCAGGGGATCTTCCCGACCCAGGGATCGAACCGGGGTCTCCCGCATTGGAGGCAGACGCTTTAACCTCTGAGCCACCAGGGAAGCTATGGCTTTAATTTTAGGGGAAATAATTACACATCAGGGAAGGACTTAGGTTTCTTCTTGGACTTTATGGAAATATTTTTTGGCTTTCCAGAGAGAAGGGATCATTTGCTCTTCCAGGAAAATTCAAGGAGATTGTAATAATAATAATAACTTTATTGAGCATTTATGTTTGGCAGGCATTACAGCAAGTGTAACCACTTGTGAGAGCTGTTTTATGGATATAAAAACTGAGGGACAGGGACTTCTCTGGCTGTCCAGTGGCTAGGACTCCATTCTCTCAAAGCAGGGGGCCCAGGTTCGATTCCTGGTCAGGGAACTAGATCCTGCACGCCACGACTAAGTGTTCTCATGCTGCAACAATGCTGCATGCCCCAAGACCCAGCACAGCCAAATAAATAAATATTTAAAAACAAAAACAACTTAGGCACAGCAGGGTTAAGTCACCTGCCTAAAGTCACACAGCTTTTAATTGGTGGAGCTGGGATGCAAACCAAAGCAGCCTGGCTCCAGAGTCTGCCCTCTTAACTCCTATAACCAACACAGTTAAACAAACAAACCAAAAACAAAGAAACAAACCATGTAATGATTAGATGATGCAGCTCTTTATTCAAAGGCTATCCACCCATTTGTAGGTTTTCATGGGTTTGGCTTCTCCTTGATTTTATATTTTTCTCCTCTCTGTTGTCCAGCAGCCCCTGTACCAGAGGGTGGCAGGGCAAAGGAGAGACAGGGAACTCAAATCCATCACTTTCAGTGATTATTAGTCAGTCTAGCAAATGTCAACTGAGAAACACAATTGGTTAATTTGTATCATCCTTTTCAGTAGTACCTCTAATTCCCTTAATTAGAGACAATAGCACGCTGAACTTTTTGGAAACTCTACCAGTTCTCAGGCTTTACGTTTCTCTGATTTCATTTGGATCATTTTCATAAACAAGGTGGTGACCCACAGCAACACTTTCTCAGTTACAAAGCTCCATCCATCAATTGAAAAAGGAATCAAGTTTCAATATATCTATTTTTTGAGGGGCATTGGTGGGAGTGGGGGGTTACCAGTCTTACCCCGTTAGACATACTTGCTGATTGTAAGACATCTTAGCTACAGACATGTTAAAATGTGAGCAAGAATGTGTTTTAGAATTGAAAAAATAGAGTATTTTATTCTTATTGTTCAACAAGGAATAAACCATGTTACGGTAGCATTTTGTAAAGGTTCTTCTTACGTGGTCTGCCCTCTCTGGGTATCAGAATTTTGATTACAGTTTTCAGCTGGAGTTCAGCCTGGTTCAGATATCTATTTTTAGCAATAGCTGAAGGGTTTTTTCTTTTTTCTTTTTTTTCATGACAAGAGGAGGATTACTTAAGAATAAGAGAACTGACTCATGGAAGGGGCTGAGTTTCTCTCTTGTTAAGAAGAGACTGGCTTCAGGGGTTGCCTTCCTAATGAGCTAGAAGTTACGTGGAGAGTCTTATCTGAGGCAGAAGAGTTGAAAACCTCAGAGAGGTGAGCCAGGTCTGAGATCAGGGAAAGCAAAGATTCAAATTCCAGAAATAAATTCAAGTACCAAGAATGTGGTAGATTTGTCATAAAAACAGCCCCATTCCTCAGCCTTTCCCTATACCCGTGCCTTTGTGATGTGACTTGCAGCCCTTCTCATCAAGCGTGGTGTCTGTTTATAGAGTCTTGAATCTCTTCTGGCCTTATGACACTTGGTTTGGCAAATAAAGTATGGCAGAGTAAGGTTGTACCAGTGCCAAGCCTGGCCTTCAGAAGGTCTTTGCACTTCTGGTCTTTTCCTTGGGACCTTACCTCTGCCAAGAAAAGCTTGGCTAGCCACATGGTTGATGAGCGACATGTGACCTTCACCATAGCCAACAGACCTTCAAGGGCCAGGCATGCTGGTTAGACGATCCTAGACCAACCAGGCCCTGCTGACCCACCAGTTGACTTTGGATTCATGCGCCAGCCTAACCAAGATCAGCCAAGCCTGGCCCAAATCATCAGAACCAGCCAGATGACTCAGAGATCCGTAATCAATAACCAATGGTGATTATTTTAAGTTACTAAGATATTGAGTAGCTTGTTACACAGCAGTATCTAACTGATGACAAAGACCAAATACAGGATTGAAATTAGGGCATCAGACCTAAGGATACTTAGAATAACAGAGACTAGGTTTGGAGCAACAGCTGTTCAAAAACAAAAGATGGGCTTAGAGGGTCATTGTTGAGAACAACCTTGCAATATATATGACTTAACTTCATAAATAGCAGGTAGATGCTTAAATTAGATAAGTTTTGATACAGGGACAGAGGCAGGGTAGGGAGAATGAAACCCAAGACAAGCAACCACAATTGCTTTGTTTATAGAAGTACGCCTAACATTGGTATCCTTAGCATAATGCCTGACTCTAGCAAGTGCTAAATAAATATAAATTGATTAAATTAATAAGTAAATCCTCTTCCTAGTAGAAATTTCACTTGTTCTTTCATTCATCCTTTCAATGAATTTTATATTAAGCACTATATATGGGTGTACATGCTCTTAAGTGGGCAGACATGGGCACGATCCTATATAAGTTTTGAAATTCTATGTCTACCACAGAATGTATGTAAACAATTTACTAAACATTCATCTTAAGCATGTGCATATGTACATCAAGCTGTAATGGGCTCTGATATTTACCTCCAAAAGGGCTGGGTGTGGACTAGGAAATGTCTCTTCTATTCAGGCTGTTGTTTTGTGGCTCAGTCATGTCTGATTATTTGTAACCCCATGCACAGTAGCCCGCTAGGCTCCTCTGCTCATGGGATTTCCCAAGCAAGAATACTGGAGTGGGTTGCCATTTCCTTCTCCAGGGGATCTTCCCAACCCAGGAATCGAACCCGCATCTCCTGTACTGGCAGGTGGATTCCTAATCACCAAGCCACAGGGTAAGCCCCTCTATTCAGGCTAGAACTCTCTTATTCCTTTTTGACTTCTGCAAAGTCTATGGACCAAATCTGGGTCCCAGGATACTCATGTCAGATATTAGTCTGGGATGTAGCAAATGCTTTCTTAAATGGCTGTTCAAGAATGATTGTAGGTAGTTTTGCAGTTGCTCAAAATTCAGATAGGATTCCCGAGCTCCAAGAGCTGCACAGTGCTGAGTGAACTGAAATGTAGGAAAGTTTGTTTGCCTTCAAAGTGCTCTATAAAATGTAAATTGTGGCTAGTTATTGCATGTTTATTTTTGTGATGTTGCAAGTGTATCTCACTGAGATCTACTGCAGTGATGGGAGGGGTTGGGACCTGCTCCTCGGCAGGTTTCCAGAGTCAATATGGAAAGGACTAATCCCTTTAGCAAAGGTAACGGATGCTAAAAGACGTGATGCTTTTGAACTGTGGTGTTGGAGAAGACTCTTGAGAGTCCCTTGGACAGCAAGGAGATCAAGTCAATCCTAAAGGAAATCAGTCCTTGAATATTCATTGGAGGGACTGATGCTGACGCTGAAGCTCCAATACTTTGGCCACCTGGTTTGAAGAACTGATTCTTTGGAAAAAACCCTGATGCTGGAAAAGATTGAAAGATTGAAGGCAGGAAGAGAAGGAGATGACAGAGGACAAGATGGTTGGATGGCATCAGAGACTCAATGGACATGAGTTTGAGCAAACTCTGGGAGATGGCGAAGAACAGGGAAGCCTGGTGTGCTGCAGTCCATGAGATCACAAAGACTGAGTGACTGAACAACAACAATGAACGCTGAAGTAGCTCCTGGTTGTTCTCATGAAACACCTTCTCTGATTATGGTCTTTTATTATTCCACTATTTGTTTCATGCATGCAATGATGCAGCCCATCTATAGGTTTCAGATACAACCCATTTATGCATGCATGTGTGTTCAGTTGCTCAGTTGTGTCCAACTCTTGTGACCTCATGGACTGTAGCCTGCCAGGCTCCTCTGTCCATGGAATTTTTCAGGAAAGAACACTAGAACAGTTTGGCATTTCCTCATCCAGGGGATCTTCCCAACCCAGGGATTGAACCTGTGTCTCACACATCTCCTGCATTGGCAGGCAGATTCTTTACCACTTGGAAAGCCCAATCCATCTTTGACTGTATCCAGTCAAAGGTACAGTTATCACTCATCACAAAAAATGAGAGAAAAAACAAATGATCCAGTGTGCGTATGCATGCATGCGTACTTGTGTGTATACATGTGTATGTGTGTATATATTTCTTTATATCAGCTCCTAAGTACCTAAAAGTGGATTAAAAGTTTCCAATTGGGCTTTCATGGGAAGAATTATCCTTCATTCTAAGATGATGTCCTTCATACTTTTTTGGCAGTAAGATTATTTTTTAAAATAATGGTAATAGCAGATAACCACTTTTAATGTTTTCTTCTTTGGAAAAATAAAGATCGATGATCCTGTGGTTGCTGCCTGGGGACTTTACAAATTTACCAGGACCATGATTTACCGGTCTGGAAATCACTTTTAAAGGCTACACTAGGCAGTGTAAAAGACACAGAAGGATGACTCCTTGCTCTCTGTGTGAGTGTGCTAAGTCACTTCAGTCATGTCTGACTCCTTGCGACCCTATGGACTGTACCCCACCAGGTTCCTTTAAGGGATTCTCCAGGCAAGAATACTGGAGTAGGTTGCCATGCCCTCCTCCAGGGGATCTTCCCGACTCAGGGACTGAACCCACCGCTCTTTATGTCTCTTGCATTGGCAGGCGGGTTCTTTACCACTAGCACCACAGGGGAAGCCCCTCCTTGCTCTCTAAGAGCAAGCAATCCCTGTGAGACAATTAGACATTTGAACAAAATATTGAATAGCTGGCAAGAAGTTAACTTCCAAAGCTACGCTCAGGAAATGGACTATGTCATGATAGGTGAGTAAATTAATATACTTTTTATATTCGAGAAAAAAATTAACTGATCTGAGGTAAAAAAAATGGTTGATGGTTTCAGAAGAGACTAACACAAATCACCTTTGTCATAAAACCTGGGTTTCAGTAGTTGCCAATGTCAATTTTATTCATTAATATTAGAAATGAAGTTGGGGTAGTAGATACATTAAAATCAGCTGATGTGCAAGGAAAGGAGCTGGAAATACCTAGAATGGGTTTGAAATCTGGGCTACTTCATGATGTATTAGTGAGCTTTTGCTGTGTAATATAATATCCTAAAACTAAACCAAAATGGCTTAAAACAAAAATCCTTTATTGGGTCATAATTACATGGGTCAGCTGGGCAATCCTTCAGGTTTGTGCAGTTTAGTCAACCTTGGTTGGGCTTGTTCATGTATCAAGTCAGCTGTAGGTTGGATGATGGCTGGATTATCTACTATCTACTATGACCTCACTTGACTGATAGTTGACTGGCTGTTGACTGGGCCAGTAGTAGTGACTGGATCACATGTTTCTATTCATCCAGTAAGCACTTCACATGAAGATCATAGGAATCCAAAGTAGCAAGAAGGAGCAAGCCCCAGTTTGCAAGTGTGTTCGAAACCTCTGTTGCATCCTATTTGTTTCATCCTCTAAGCAAAATCTTCCCAACTTGTTTGCCTAGTGTATACTTCGATGTGCTCAAACGTTTCTTCCCTCAACATTTGGGCAGTGTGGCAGGGCTGTGGACCCCACTTTCTCCAGTGTTCCACATAAATTTTTTTTACAACCAAAGTAAATATATTTATATCAAATAACCTAGAGAAATTAATCAGTGTAATACAATCAAAGAAGAAATCTCTCGCAGGTTGGAGATGCTATTGGAACCTTGCAGAAAGGACACCCAAGAGAAAAGGGTTATATTTTGAATGCAAATGTGATTCATTGTTCTCATAAATTGCTATTCAATCATGCAAAATCTGAGATTCAAAAGGAAAAAAAAATCTTGAGAAGGTTATGAACTCTTTTATTGATCTTTTTGCTAAATAGATCCATGTTTAAAAAAAATTTCATTGCAATATAATTGACATGTAACACTAGTTTCAGATGCACAGCATACTGATTTGATATTTGTACTAATTGTGAGTTGATTAGCACAGTTGCTGCTGCTGCTGCTAAGTCGCTTCAGTCGTGTCTGACCCTGCACGACCCCATAGACGGCAGCCCACCAGACTCCCCCATCCCTGGGATTCATCAGGCAAGAACACTGGAGTGGTTTGCCATTTCCTTCTCCAATGCATGAAAGTGAAAAGTGAAAGTAAAGTCGCTCAGTTGTGTTTAACTCTTTGCAACCTGATGGACTGCAGCCTACCAGGCTTCTCCGTCCATGGGATTTTCCAGGCAAGAGTACTGGAGTGGGTTGCCATTGCCTTCTCCAGATTAGCACAGTAAGTCTAGTTTAAATCTATCACCACATATAATCATAAAATTTTTTTTCTTGTGAGTAGAATTTTTAAGGCTTACTCTCAGCAACTTTCAAATATACAACACAGTATGTGGCAAGAATACACGGAAGAACTGTACAAAAAAGATCTTCACGACCGAGATAATCATGATGATGTGATCACTAATCTAGAGCCAGACATCTTGGAATGTGAAGTCAAGTGGGCCTTAGAAAGCATCACTACGAACAAAGCTAGTGGAGGAACTGTGAAGAAGGCTGAGTGCCGAAGAATTGATGCTTTTGAACTGTGGTGTTGGAGAAGACTCTTGAGAGACCCTTGGACTGCAAGGAGATCCAACCAGTCCATTCTGAAGGAGATCAACCCTGGGATTTCTTTGGAAGGAATGATGCTAAAGCTGAAACTCCAGTACTTTGGCCACCTCATGAGAAGAGTTGACTCACTGGAAAAGACTCTGATGCTGGGAGCGACTGGGGGCAGGAGAAGAAGGGGACGACCGAGGATGAGATGGCTGGATGGCATCACAGACTCAATGGGCGTGAGTCTAAGTGAACTCCGGGAGATGGTGATGAACAGGGAGGCCTGGCGTGCTACAATTCATGGGGTCGCAAAGAGTCGGACACAACTGAGCGACCGAACTGAACTGAACTGATCATTAACTATTGTCACCATCAGTCACTTCAGTTCAGTTCAGTTGCTCAGTCGTGTCTGACTCTTTGTGACCCCATGGACTGCATGCAGACCACAGGCTTCACTGTCCATCACCAGCTCCCAGAGCTTGCTCAAACTCATGTCCATCAAGTCGGTGGACTCAGTGCATTCAATATACAAACAAATATCAAATCAGTATGTTGTCCACTTGAAACTAGTGTTACATGTCAATTATATTGCAATGAAATTTAAAAAAATATGAATCTACTGTTACCATGGTGTATGGTATACATTATATCCCATGACTTGTTTATATTATATCTAGAAGTTCGTACATTTTGACTCCCTTCACCCATTTTACTTAACCCCCGATCTGGTAACCACCAATCTATTCTCTGTATCTATGAGTTTTTTGTTTTTTTTTTTTCAGTTTCCATATAAGGTTACATGGTATTTATTCTTCTCCATCTGACTTATTTCACTTAGCCTAATGCCTGTTGTTGCACTGTTGCTGATCTCTGTGATTTATCCGTCCTCTTTCACCTAGTTGTTGTTTTTTAGTCGCTCAGTCTATCCAACTCTTTGCCACCCTATGGACTGTAGCCCTCCAGGCTCCTCTGTCCATGGGATTCTCCAGGCAGAAATATTTCAGTCAGTTGCCATTTCCTTCTCCAGGGCCTTCTGATCATGGGATGGAAACTGCATCTCCTGCGTTGGCAGCAGATTCTTTTTTCCTCCAACCCTTCTCTAGTCAGCATCTCCTCAAACCTGGATCTGATAATGCAAATGATTTGAGCAACATTGCTTTGTTTAAACGTTTTTCTTTTTTTTTTTTACTATCTGTTTACAGTGTACCCATTAATTTATACCCTCCTCTGCGGCCTCCTATCACACTCTACTTTCTACTCCAGCCTCCCTTGAAAGAGTGCTCACTGTTCCTCTACCCCCTGGGGGCACTTCTAGACTCTTTGCCTTTGCCCAGGCTGTTCCTCAGCCTTGAATTCTCGTCTCACTAAACTCCACGCGTCAAAATCCACTGGTCACCTTCAACATGCAGATCAGATGAGGCTTTCTGGGAGAGGACCTGGTGGACTTGGTCTCTCCCCACTCCAGCCTTTCCGTGTCACCCTTTGAAGTCCTTAGCCCCCTTATCTATGAGTTAGCATCGCTTACGTAAAGCTCTCTCTCCTCTGGATCACCTGAGACCTGACAAAGATGTCTCAGTCATGTTTGCAACCCCCACGGCGCACAGTCGGCGCCAAGGATTGTTGGCCAAATTGACCTGATTTTGTTGAACTGGGGCAATGTCTGATGCTGCAGTGAACTGGTTGGTGATCATGACGGATCACAGTGACACTGTCCTAACGAGAGCAGCCGTCCCCTGGGGGTCATCTGGGGCAGCGCTGGTCAGGGCGTGTGGAGGCCGGCCTGAAGGATAAGAACTAGCTTGTAGCGGGAGGACGGGTCCCTGGAAACCTGTCGCAGTTCTTGGCCCCTGCATCCCCCTCCCCGCCCTTCCGAGAAGGTCCTCATCTGAGAGCTCTCTCCCCTCCTTAGCTGTGCTCGTCGAGTCTCCCCAGCTGCGCTTCCTCTGGTCTTTTCTGGCTTTGCTGTCTATTTATTTGTTTCCCCGTCAGCCTCTTTCTCTGGCTGTGCTTGTAAACAGAGCCGATGACTGTCAGCTCCAGGGCCTGTGTGGTGAACCTGCTGCCCACGTGGGGGCGGCAGGTCTTGTAGACTCTAGAATCCGATGCCAACGGTTATTTATCCCTGACGCTCAGAAGCTGCTCCAGGCACTGGCCCAAGCTGTCCACAAAGTTCTTCTCCCGATCATCCAAATGAAACTTTACAGACAGAAGCATCACATGACATGTTCTCTCTGTCCCCTCCCAGCCCTCTCTCTTGGTCCTTGTTCTTGCCACCACACCCCCATCACAGGTTGGGCAGCTGACCGAGGGGCACCCAGGCTGGCCTGTGGTGTGGAGTGGCAAATAACATGAAACGTTTCATGCGTTACACTCTTCCCTGGCTGATTTTTAATCCTCAGTGAGAAAGTTAGAACCGGGCTTCCTCTACCTTGCCCAGCCGTTCCACATTCCTAAAGCCAGAGTGTCCTTGCTCGTTGGCTCTGGCAGGAGAGAGCTCTTGGAGGCTGAGCCTTTGTCTTTTGTGTCCATCCAGGTCTGTTCTTGAGGCGAGGCAGGTTCTCCTCTCTCTCCTGAGGCCAGTTACCCTGTTTCGTCCCCTTCCCTGCTGTGCACCCCTGGGGGACCCCTTCTGCCCCCACTTCCACCCTCAGACCCCTGTGGGCTCTGCTTCTCCCTGCCTTCTGCAGCGCACTGGCCCCTCGGAGGCAGCTGCCCGTGAGCTCGCTGTCAGCGGGAGAGCCTCCCAGGCAGTGCCATTCTGCTGGAGTCTGCGGTCCTCCCCCGACTCTGCGTGGCAGCGCGCATCATCTGTCAGAGTGCCCCCTCCCCTCCCTCCGCTTCCCCACCCCCTTCCCCGGGCGCTTGCTGCCTTCCCGGTTCAGGAGATGCAAAGCCCGCCAGGCGGGTGAGGAGCCAGCGGGAGCCGCAAGTTACAGCCGCCCTGCTAGGGGCACCCCCCACCCGCCGAGGTGAGGTGAGCCGCCCCCCGGCAGCCCGCTCCCATGTACCAGGAAGTGGCTGACTCGGTCACTCAGGGCTTCACTGAGCCATGCCCAGCTGGTACCGGCACCAGCCAAACCTTCCCAGCTGCACTGCCCTCCACCAGACAGGTAAGAGAGAGCTGCTCTTCCAGCCGGGCGAGAGGGTCCCCTGACTGGCCCTCCCCAGCTGGCCATCCTGAGCCACAGTCTTGCTGGGAAGTGCAGGACACCCCTGTCTGCCTGTCATAACCCTACCCTCCCATTTTCTAACAGAGCTCCTTAGACAGACTGGGTTAAGCTGGTCACTCTTGCCAGGAGCGAGGGTGCAGGAACATGCCCATTCTTCCCGGTCAGTGGGTGCTAAGCTGCCAATATCCTGTTTTTGTTCTTTCTCTTCCCCTGAAACCTCCTTTCTGGTCCAAGGGGACGCAGGATCTCCCCGCAGATCCCTTCGGGGGCTCTGTGATTATGGAAGATTGCTGCCTGGACCGTGACACTGTTTCTGTTCGCTTCATTCATGTCTTCTTTGCTGTTGTGTTGAGTGGATCGCCGGCACAGCAGTCTGCCTGCCCACAGCATCTGTTCTGTTTCCAGACAGCGTGCAGGTCCCCTGTGCTGCTGGTGACTAACGCTGGTGACACATTCCGATGCAGGAGAACTCACAATCACAGTGGGTTCAAGGGAGATCAAAATACATCGGAGGTCACTGATTTTTTTTGTTTTTTCAGCTTTATTGAGATGTAGTGACAGATAATATTGTAATATGTTTAAAGTGCCCAATGGGATGATTTGATACATGTATGCATTCTGAAAGGACTCCTACCATCGAGTTAATTAACACATCCATTGGCAGATCACCAACTTCTAGTTTCAAATATTTTCCCACATTTTTATTATTGCATATAATGTTGGAAGAATATCATAAAGTTTTGTTCACATTCTGGATTGTTTTCTTAGACATAGTCTTAAAATGAGACTTTCTGGGATGGTTTTTTTTTAACTGATACAAGTGACATATAACATAGTTTTGGTTTCAGGTTACAGCGTAATGATTTGATATATGTATGTATTATGAAAAGATCACTGCAATAAGTCCAGTTAACTTCCATCACCACACGTAGCTGCAATTTTTTTTTTTTTTAGGAGAGGCCAGGTCACCAATTTCTAAGCAGTGAGTTGAGGACACAGTAAACGCCTATAGGAGGTGTTTTCTTGGCATCAGCTTCTCAGAGCTGTCTAGGGGGGCTTGGAGGAGAGTGGCTTTTCTCTGTGTTAGTCATTCCATCTCAGTCTATTGTTTCACTCCATACTTAAAACCTGGCTGAAGGTCCTCATAGGTGTTTTTATCTTGGGATGCTTTCAAACTAATGAAATAGGAAGGAAAGCCTACCCCCTTCCTGCAACTTGGGTTATTTTTGGATTATTTGTTCCTACAGTTTTGGGAAACTCCAGGTTTTTTTGGGAAGATGCAGGAGTGCTGGAAAGTGGGGGAGTGAGGTAATGGTTATCGCGAGAGTATCTACGTGCTTGGGGGAAAGTTCAAAGCTCTAACTGGCAATGTGTTATTATGCTGATGATGGCTTTTACTTTTAGTTTGGGAATGGTATCCCTGTGAGTACTCAGTCAGTCTGGCAAACTTTTTTTATTAACCGTTTGCTCTTTGCTCAGTCCTTAGAATAGGTGTCCTAGTGGCAGATTGATGGGAGAGGGGTGAATGGGGAGTATTGGGTGGCCCCTGGTCCACTGTGGCCTGGCCGAGGTAAGCTGCTGCTGGAGACTCTGTTATTTTGGCATTAAAATTTTTTCTCCCACAGTGCTTTATGCACAAAGGAATCTTAAAACTTTCTCATATTCTTTGTCCAGTTGAATTAGACTTTCGCTTGAAGCCAAGGTCTTTCTCCTATGGGTCAGTGAGCTTCAACCACAAGAGTCATTTCACAAATGCCAGGGACTTCCAAGGGATTGAGTAAGAGGTAGATGGTTGGCTGCACAAGATCCATCATATTACCATTTTAAAAATCCTCCAAATGCAGGTCTTAGGGATGGGTCAGCAGCAGCAGCAGTACTGAATGTGATGCAATGTTGTATAGAGTGGAAAAAGCCCTGGTGGTCCTGGGTTCGAGTCTCCTAGGGTCATTAATTGAATTACTCTGTGATCTTCACTCAGGGATTCTGTACACCTTTGCTTTTATCATCTGTAAAATGGGTACAATAACAAGGGCCCAACTTACCTCCAAAAGTTTTTATGAATATCAACTAAAAAATGATGATAGCTGCCAGTTATCAAGATGTGCTGGGCAACTTTACTAGGTATTTTCCTTACATGATGCTGTTTAATCCTTCCAACTTCCCTAAAACTTAGTCTCCAGGAGTTTAAGAAACTTGATCAGCTAAAGAAGTGAAAGCAATTTTTAGGTTTTGGCGGTACCATACAAATATAAGTTTTGTTGTGTATCACGACTTCATGGCTTAGGATATTTATCCTGCTAATCCTTTCCTAGGCTCTCCTGTCCCATATGCTTGCTCATTTCATTTCTGTCCAAATACTTACAGCTCCAGAACCACTAGAAATGCTCCTTGCTTTTCCTCTGTCTTGAAAATTAGAATACCTTTCACTGTTCAAGAAGCATCAACATTCTCATCAGAACCTTTATCGGGACTCTCTGTTCGGAATTTCCAAAAAGCTTTTGAATCCTTCAATAAAAGGTCCTAAAAAGAAGAGGGTCTCAGAAAAGCTGAATGGCTTAAGATAGATACCTAGCAGGGCCTTGTCTCTCAAGGAAAAGTGTCAGAATTTGCTCAGCATCTTTGTGCATCAGAGCGCACCCACACAGCCCTGGTCCCTCCTCCCGCCCCCAGTGCAGACATTCCTGTGCGCCCGGCACAGGCCTGAAAGCAAAGCATTTCATTTTCCAGGGGGCTCTGTGAAGGTAGGAATAGATCCCAGCAGGAGAGCTGCCCCCAGTCTCCACACCACCATTTCGTGCCACAGTTGGTGTGGCCGGTCCGGGTCTGATGGCTGTGGAGCTTCCTTTTTGCATAAATCTGGCTAGCTGGCTGGACTGGACCTGGCAGGGAGGACATAAAAGCCATTGGCTGAAGTCATTAAAAATGGAGGATTAGAAATAGCTGATTTTACATTCAGAGGAGGGACAGAGTCCTGAAGCTGCTTTCTGCCCACAGCTGTAGACCCTGATGGCAAATGGTAAAGCTTTTGTTACTGTCTATGAAGGGGAAGGGAGAATGCGATGGCACCCCACTCCAGTACTCTTGCCTGGAAAATCCCATGGGCGGAGGAGCCTGGTAGGCTGCAGTCCATGGGGTTGCTAAGAGTCGGACACGACTGAGCGACTTCACTTTCACTTTTCACTTTCACGCTTTGGAGAAGGAAATGGCAACCCGCTCCAGTGTTCTTGCCTGGAGAATCCCAGGGACGGCGGAGCCTGGTGGGCTGCCGTCTATGGGGTCACACAGAGTCGGACACGACTGAAGCGACTTAGCAGCAGCAGCAGCAGCATGAATGGGAAGAGACTGATAACCAGCACCCTGGCACTGCGAGACAGGAGGAGAGCCACACTCCTGTTGTGGCAGGGCCTCGTGCACTCACATCTCAACCCAGGGCCTTGAAAACCAGGGCCCGCTGCCTCTCCATCTCCTGCCCTGCTGCCCCATCCTCTGCAGCCTCCCCTCTACTGCTGTGTGCTGTTGGGCCTCTGTCTTCTTTGACTCTGATGCTCTCAGTGTGACTTCATGTTTTGATAAGGCTGAAGAATTTGCAATCCATGTTTGCTTAGATATTACTGAATTCTTACAGTAGCTCAGGAAGTTGGCATTGCTTTAGTATTCTGATTTCAGAGAGGAGACAGCAAGGTCTTAAGCCAAGATAACTCAGCCACGAAGGGGATGACTTGGAGTTTGAACCCTTTTTTACTGGACCTGATAGCTCATGCCATTTCTGTAATTCCTTGCTGCCTCTTCCAGTCATCATCCTTGCTCCAAACAGCCTCCCTCACTCACCTGTTGTCTGGTTCAGTTAAGTTCAACAAACATTTACTGAGCATCTTCTTGGTGCCAGGCACTGGGCTAGGTGTTGGAGATGTAGAGAGGAAAAATCTTTTACCTGTATCATCTGAATAGGTCATTAAATGGACCTATGCTGCCTGGTACATTGCTTGGCGCATCAGTTCAGTTCAGTTGCTCAGTCGTGTCCGACTCTTTGCGATTCCATGAATTGCAGCACGCCAGGCCTCCCTGTCCATCACCACCTCCCGGAGTTCACTGAAATTCATGTCCATTGAGTTGGTGATGCCATCCAGCCATCTCATCCTCTGTCATCCCCTTCTCCTCCTGCCCCCAATCCCTCCCAGCATCAGGGTCTTTTCCAATGAGTCAACTCTTCGCATGAGGTGGCCAAACTACTGGAGTTTCAGCTTTAGCATCAGTCCTTCCAAAGAACACCCAGGGCTGATCTCCTTTAGAATGGACTGGTTGGATCTCCTTGCAGTCCAAGGGACTCTCAAGAGTCTTCTCCAACACCACAGCTTGGCGCATAGGAGATACCTAAGGGTTAGTTGAATAAATGAATGAAAGAGTGGATACAGTTTATTGTCCTTGGTGAATTTAAGAGACTGGGTAGGAGCTGAGGCTTGTAGGCACTTAATCATGCGAAGTGCTGAGGGAGAGAAG
Organism: Cephalophus harveyi; assembly: GCA_006410635.1. Taxonomy (NCBI): domain Eukaryota; kingdom Metazoa; phylum Chordata; class Mammalia; order Artiodactyla; family Bovidae; genus Cephalophus; species Cephalophus harveyi. The sequence goes on from SJYT01008415.1 coordinate 97,074, forward strand.
TATGTCCAGGAGCACAGAGTAGGACACTTGCAAAACCTGGCTGTGTGGGGGAGTCTGCTTGGAGGAAGTGGTCCTGAGTGCAGCTGGAAGGGTGAGGAGGCAGAACAAATTGCAGAAACAAGGCCTAGAGACTTGGAACCATGATGTGTGCTCAAGACTGTGAGCAGTTTGGAGTTACTAGAGGATGAAGCATCAGCCACTGGGGTGGTGGGCAACTCTCAGGTAGGTGGGACCCAGCTCCTGAGGACTTTATGTATCAGAATCTTTATTAAAGCTTGAACTTATCCCAAGGCTTGGGCTTATAGGTTGTGAGGTGAAGGGACCATAATCATGTTTGTGATTTAAATAGGTGATTATGGCTGCAGACTGGAGTTGAATTTAAGGAGGTAGGCTGGATCACAGAGCCCGAGAACAAAAACCAGGAACTATGAGCCTGGAGGTGAACCAGAGCAATGGTAGTAAGGAAAGAGAGGAGGCAGGTGTAAAAACTGTGAAGGAGATTTAATCAGTATGGTTTGGTAACTGCTTGACTATAGGACATGAAAGAAAAGGTGTCATCTCTAATTGCTTCCCTATTTTTGGCTCAAGCTACTCAGTGGATGTTGGTGCCAGAAGCTGACACCAAGGATGGCAGAGAAAGCCAAGGTATATGGGGGAAGGGTGGGGGGAAATGGGTCAGGAGAGGAAGCGGAATGATATGCTCTGTTTTTAGATAGATCTGCATATGTTGTGCCTGGGGAATATCTGAGAGGTATATTCAGCAACCATGGGCTATAAGAATGTTTACAATTGGGAAAAGAGCCAGAATTAGAGGAAAGTATTTGGAAATGGTCAGTATATCTGTGTAGTTAAGAGTGAGGACAAGGATAAGATTGCCCAAGAAGCATTTAAGGAGAGAACAGGAAGCCAAGGTTAGAAAGCAGGAGAATATACATATTTTTGCTTTGAGAAGAGGAGGAGCTAGCAAAGAAGACCAAGGGCAAGGGCAGTTAGGACAGTCAGGTCGAGGAGGCTACGGGAGTAGGGATGCTAGAAGCGGAGGGTCACCGTGGTGGATGCAGCGAAGAGGCCCTTGAAGACTAGCGTCCTTGGACGTCACAGGATGGGGGGTCCCTGTTTCAGGGCAGTGGTGGGGATGGAAGCCAACTGTGAAGGACTGAGGATGGGCTAGGAAGTGGGGAAATGGGAGATGCTGTCAGACAGCTTTGCTGACAAAGGGAGAAATGCTCAAGGGGGATTTTTTAAAATGAAAGAGCATTTTATTTCTAAGTGTAATGGGGGAGAGAAAGAATAGAGAGTTGATCAAGCAGGGAGGGTTAAGTGGGGAAGCAGGGCCTCGAGGAAGAATTTGCCCTGATAGACACACCTGCGAGGGGTGGATGTGCACAGACTTGCAGATGACGAGACAGGAGAAGAGGTTGGGGTTATTTCGTACCTGAGGGCTTGATGGTCATGATGAACCAGGAGATGAGGCTGTGGAGGATCACATTATAGAGCCCTCTCTTCTCTATGGACTTCCCAGGTGGCTCAGTGGTAAAGAATCTGCCTCCAATGTAGGAGATGTGGGTTCGATCCCTGGGTCAGGAAGACCTGCTGGATGAGGATAATGGGAACTCACTCCAGTATTTTTGCCTGAAAAATTCCATGGACAGTGGAGCCTGGAGGGTTACAGGCCATGGGGCTACAAAGAGTCGGACATGACTGAGCGATGGAGAATGAGCATGCACTGAGCGATGGAGAAAGAGCATGCGCGCGCTTCCTTACTCTCTGGCTTTCTGCCCTTTGACTGCCTTTGCAGAAGCCAGCTGGCCACTGGGAAGCTAATTTGTAAACAGTGAGTTCACTGTGTAAGGCCCAGGTCACAATAGGGGCAGGGAAGGGTTGGGGATGTAAGCGAACAGGTCATCCTTTGCATCCTCATCCAAGGTGGACTTGTGGCTCTGGATTCTGGATGTTTGGGCAGCTCAGAAGTGAGAGGAAAGGAAGTAAGTAGCTGGATGCTGTTCTAATAGCTCTGTGCTGAGTCCTGACTATGGCTCTAAGAAATGTGACTTTGGGCAAAGTCTTTAAAGTTTAGGTTCTGTAGGTGATATCTGAGAGTCCTACCTGCTCTAAACCTCTATGAATCTTAGCTCTTGCTCCCTAGGAGTCAAGTAATAGTTGTTTTGTTTTATTTAAGTTGATTTATCCATAGGGAAGAAAGCTTACAATGGAAAATAAACAGGAAATCAGTTTCTATTCAAATTGCATCTTTCATATTTTGATTTCCTTGCACTAACAGTTTACACATTGTATGCTCTTTTTACTAAAGCATATCTTGTCACACTGAAAAAAAAAAATTAGGCATACTATCAAAAATATACAAGTCAAGAAAACAGGACAACTCAGCTTTGACTCCCTTGCACTCACCACCCTGGATGATTTTTAAGCAGTTTCCAGATAGCATATCATTGCAATGTTAAATATTTCCGAGTGTATTTCTAAAGGGCTTCCCTGGTGGCTCAGAGGTTAAAGCGTCTGCCTCCAATGCGGGAGACCCGGGTTCGATCCCTGGGTCGGGAAGATCCCCTGGAGAAGGAAATGGCAATCCACTCCAGTATTCTTGCCTGGAGAATCCCATGGGCGGAGAAGCCTAATAGGTTACAGTCCACGGGGTCGCAAAGAGTCGGACACGACTGAGCGACTTCACCTCAAGATTGCTTAAGGAAAAAAAAAAAGAAACCCTCAGTATCGATATCACATTAGTAATAATATCTAATCAGTGCTCCCACTTACCCCAATTGTCTCATAATATTTTTTTATGTTTTTAAATTCAAATCAGGGACCAAGTTAAATTTCACACACTGTATTTGGTTGATGTGCTTCTTAAGTTTTTGTTTTGTGTTTTAACTGTCTGAGAATCAGACTGAGAATCCTGTAAGTCCACAACGACTCCTGATTTCGTGTCCTTTCTCCCAGTGTAGGTCTGCCATTTAATTTTAGGAGCTCTAGGGAACCACTGCAGTTTAGACGACAAAGCCTCCAAAGATTCATTTTAAAATTCCTTCTAGACACACTTGGAAGGAGAAGTATAAAAATAATGAATAAAGAAAAGAGGATAGAAAGAAGGAAAGGCTGGAGGGAGTCAAAAGGAGACACACGAAGGCTCAAGGGGGACAAAGGAAAAGGGCTTTTGTAGCAGGGACTTGAGTAACACCCATCCACCAAGAAGCTTGAAAATCCTTACAAATGTGTTTCATACTTTTTTTTTTTTTTTTGCTGTCACCTGGCTTAGCAAGTGGCAAACATAAATCTTTAAACAATAACATTCTATTTCTTTAGCGTGTTTTCCCAGACAGCTTATCAAACAGCTGAGTGGGTATCATTGAAGTCATCCTCTATGTAAAGTGGGGAAGGGTAGGAATTCGAATTCCCATTTTACAGATGATGAAACAATTGATACAGCTAATAATAGTGGCTCACAGTCATTTGCCGTTCATCAAACATTGTGCTGAACTTGATGATGTTATCTAATTGGATCCTTTTAACAAGCTGATGACATTGGTACAAGGATCGTTATAATCTTTATAGCAAACTGATGACATGATGAAAATAACACTCAGAGAGGGAGAATAACTTGCCCGCAGTTACAGATCTGGGGAAATCAAGGAGCAGAGATGGAAATTCAAGGCTGTCAAACCCACTGTTCTTTTTTTCCAGGTCAGTCTACTCTCTACTAAGTCATCAATCTGTTCTGCATAGACTTGCTCACTGGCAAAATTCCATTTACAGAGTAGCACAGAGCATCACCAAATATAATAACAGGGTACAGTGTGCTGGAATTTGCAAAGCATTTTCCTTCCCACAGACTGTCTCATTTCTTTCTTATAACCACCTTGAAAAATAGGGCAGGTGTGTTAATTTGTGTTTTACAGATGAGGAAATTGAAATTCAAAGCTCTTGGTTATGTTAGTTGGTAATCATGCAGCTAGTGAGGGCAGTGAGTGTCACGGAGCTAGTTTGCAGCAGAGTGAGGATCAGAGGCTCTTTCTTCTGGTTCCAGAGCCCATGTTTCTCGGGTCCTCTTTGCAAACCTCCTGGGCCCATACCTTTAGCTGCTAACTTTTTTTCCATGCCCCCTCTGATGTTTCTTGTGCAAAGTCGAGTAGGCTTATTACAAATTAAATATCAGGAAGCTCGAACTGATGAACAGGAAGGAAATGAGGCTGCTAATGCTCAGAGGAATGGAATCGAGATGCATTTTTTTTTTTAGCAGAATTTTGGGCCAACTGGCCTCTTTCTGTCCTTCCCTTCCCTGTGTCCTTCCAGTCTCCATGGAAACCCCAAATCAATGTGGCATATGTTGATTCATGTTTCTACTGTTACTAGGAAGCTACAAACTGGAAATTGCTTTTAAAAGATTTGTGGAAGAGCTTTAGCATGCTGACCAGAATTCAAATCTAATATCCAAATGACTGTTTTATTAAAAGCTTTTAATGTGGTCCTATCCTAGGTGGTATGTTGATGAAATAAGCACACAGGGGGCATTTGGCAATAAACCTCCGCTTCCACTATCGTGGTTTTTAAAAATATTATATTGCAGTCTTTAATTCCCTTTATCTTCAATGTAATTACATTTCTGTGGCCCGTGTGACAATGCCAGGTGTCCTTTTGCTCTTGATTAATTCCACCCTGCTCTGACCAGGCTGTTGGGAACAATAGTTTGCAGATGCCATAGGTACCTGGACGGCTGCCCCTGGGCGTCATTAACATTAGGCTGACTTCTATCTTGACCTGGAGACTGCAGAAGTCTGGTGTGTTTCTGCCATAAGGAATCCTCGGTGATTTTTCACATTTTCTCATGAACTGAAAATCAAATGCAGCTGACATTTATTAAACACCTGCTCCATACCAGGCAATGAAAATTGATAGCAGGGGGAACGAGTCAGAGAGTCTGTCTTTGTGGAGCACACAGTCATTTGGGAGGATCCGAAAACATAAATCACAAGGATAAACCACAGGCTGTGATGCGGGCTGTCAGAGAATCACACAGCACAGCGGCGATGTTGGGATGGGGGGATTCCTCCCGATTGAGGGAGCTCTGGAAAAGCTTTGGAAAGGCGAAGCTTTAGCTTGGAGATATTGGGTTTCAGGAAGGAACTGGGAGTTAAGAAACAGACCCAGAGTGGAGACATTCAGAGAGACTAGCTGAGGAATCAGGTGTGTGCTTGCATGCATGCATGTGTGTGTGTGTGCACACACACACACGCACATGCCTGAGTGTACAACGGGATATGAGACGGGATAGGTAAGTGAGACCAAATCACTGGAATATCAGGCAGAACAGGGAGTTACAGTGGAGCCCATTATACAGATGATCTGCTTCGTTGTTGGTTGTTGCTGTTTAGTTGCTCAGTCGTGTCTGACTCTTTGCAACCCCGTGGACTGTAGCCCGCCAGGCTCCTCCGTCCATGGGATTTTCCAGGCAAGAATAACCGGAGTGGGTTGCCATTTTCTCCTCCAGGGGATCTTCCTGACCCAGGGATCAAACCCATGTCTCCTGCACTGCAGGTGGATTCTTACCACTGAACCACCGCGGAGGATTTGCTTTATCCAGTAGGTTACTCTTGTGGTAGTGGAGTGTGCCAGAAGGTTTGTGGGGGAATGGGGGTGATGAAATAGGGACAGGAAGATCATTTATTTAGGGGAGGTGGAAGGGCATGCATTGTGCTGGGTGCTGATATCCTCTGACATGGCAGCATCAGTGGATGCGAGATGAGGAAATTCGGAAATAAATCAGAAAAACAATGACAAGGTTTAGACATCAATTCAGCAAGAGGAATGGAGGGAAAGAAACCCCAGATACCTGCATTTATCACCTTAAGGGTCTAGAACAGAGTAATGTCATGAATGCACACAGGAGCCCAGCAAGAATGGAGGACTTGGAGGGGAAGGTGGTTTTTTTGGAGACAGTTTAGAGTCTGCAGGGTCTGAGAGGGGTGGGGCTGTCTAGAAGACCTCTCGAAATGCAGCATGGAGCTCAAGAGAGCTAGGACCAAAGGCCTGATTCTGGAGAGAAGCTGTGCCCGGTGCTTGGGAGGATGGAGTTCCACAGAGGAGCAAGGGCAGAGAGGGACGATCATCGAGGTGCCCGGCAGCCAGAAATACTGAGAAGCCAGAGCAGGGCTGGCAGTGATTGCTTTCCTGGGAAAAACCACGTCGCAATCTGAGATGCTGTCCTATGCCTAGTTTTCAGCCAGCAGCTCAGGAGCTGTAAACAGAGATGAATCCAGAGTTCTACATCCCTGGACCAGAGTCCAAGTAGCAAGGGCCTTTCTCATTAGCCCTCCAACCTGCTTGCCTTTTCCTGTCTCTCTCCTTTGGGAAAGAAAACCATGCCAGGATACACATCCCCTCGGTTCAACTTAATTTCCCACCCCTAAATTCTTTATACACCTGCCTCTACAGGAAGGAAGATGAGTCCTACCTTAAAAAATTATTTATTTATTTGACTGCACTGGGTTTTGGTTGGGGCATGTGGGATCTTGGGGGCTTTTCAGGTGGTGCTAGTGGTAAAACATCCATCTGCCAATGCAGGAGACGCCAAAGTCGTGGGTTGGATCCCTGGGTCAGGAAGATCCCCTGGAGGAGGAAATGCAACCCACTCCAATATTCTTACCTGGAAAATTCCACGGACAGAGGAGTCTGGTGGGCTACAGTCCATGGGGTCGCCAGGAGTTGGGCACGACTGGGCATGCACACCCGCACCACTTGAGATCTTGAACCTGGGCCTGCTGCACTGGGCCACCAGGGAAATCCCTAGAGCCCTCCCTTGGGGGGGACCTGTCCTAGGTCTGTGCTGCTCAGACTGGGCTGCTGTGAGTTTACTCCTTGGTGTTTAGGAGAGTTGATAAAAAAAATAAAAAGTTTGAGGTGCTTTTAATTTTCTTTTTACTCATGCTAGAGTCATGTCTACACACCCTCATCCCTCTGCTCTTTATATTCCTTTCTTTTAAAACTTTATTATGGTATCTCTCTTTAAACGTTTGGGTTGGCTTATTGACTTGCTGCAACTGCATTAATTCTCTAAAGACTAATTAAAGATTCTGATGCCTGGTTAATATGGGTCAGCTTCCACTTGAGAGTTGGGCTCCCGTACAACACTCCCCTGCCTCCTCAGTGCCTTTAAATCCTGGATGCTGGACTGGGCAGTGTAAGACTTGGAGGAGGCCTCCAGCCCGCTGTGTTAGCACCGGTAGAGGGGTCCCACACTGACCCTGCCTTTGTGTTCAGGTGAAAGGTGGAATAGGCTGGAGGCACTGAGTTTGGTATCAGACACCCAACTCTGTTGCTTATAAATGGCTTTTCTCTGTTTTCCCGTCTGTAAAACAGATGATAAAGACATTGGTCTTGTAAGTTTGTGTTAGTCACTCAGCCATGTCCAACTCTTTGCGACTTCATGGGCTATGGCCCACCAGGATCCTCTGTCCATGGAATTCTCCAAGTAAGAATACTGGAGTGAGTTGCCATTCCCTTCTGCAGGGGATCTTCTGGACCCAGGGATGGAACCCCGGCCTCCTGCATTAGGCAGATTCTTTATCGTCTGAGCCACCAGAGAGGCCTATAAGTTTTTGGTGAGAGTTAAATAAGATAACAAAGTGCAATGTTAGCACAGTGTCTGACACACACTAGTCAGTTCAGTCACTCAGGCATGTCCGACTCTTTGCGACCCCATGGACTGCAGCACGCCGGGCTTCCCTGTCCATCATTAACTCCCGGAGCTTGCTCAAACTCACGTCCACTGAGTCACTGATGGCATCCAACAATCTCATCCTCTGTCGTCCCCTCTCCTCTTGTCTTCAATCTTTCCCAGCATCAGGTCTTTTCCAGTGAATCAGTTCTTCTTATCAGGTGGCCAAAGTATTGGAGCTTCAGCTTCAGCATCAGTCCTTCCAATGAATATTCAGGACTGATTTCCTTTAGAATTAACTGGTTTGATCTCCTTGCAGTATGAAAGGCGTATGAACAGTATGAAAAGGGCACATACTAAGTGCTCATTAAACATTAGCCCTGGATGAGGAATCCAGAGGTGGATCCACCTTATAGTATAAACTTACCTTGGTGGCTTCCCTGCTGGCTCAGAGGGTAAAGCATCTGCCTGCAATATGGGAGACCCGGGTTCAATCCCTAGGATGGGAAGATCCCCTGGAAAAGGAAACGGCAACCCACTCCAGTATTCTTGCCTGGAGAATCCCATGGACAGAGGAACCTGGTAGACTACAGTCCACGGGGTCACAAAGAGTCGGACACGAGTGAGCGACTTCACTCACTTACCTTGGATTAGGGAAGGGCTTATCGCTGGGCTTTTATTCGCCGGGCTATCTGTGTGCCTCTCTCTGATGGTACAGTTCACCAGGAAAATGCCCAGAAGTGAACGATTCTCTTCCTGCTTTAATTCGACACCCCGGTTTGCCTCGGGGTTCAAGACAGGAATTCAGAGGGATAGAAAACGCTCGTTTGCATCTCCTTTTATGACACGAAGTTCCCTTTCCCTAACAGAGGGGCGCTGTGGACGTTTTCGGAGAGAGACTATGAGTCACTGTGGAGGCAGCATCAGAATTCTTATTTCGTCCTATCATCAGGGTGGTTGCGGCAGAGTCATTGCACTGCAAGGGTCCAGGCTATGCACCAATAGATCTGTCAGTAAAGACTGGCTTCTGGCATGACGTAATAGAAAAAGCTCTGCTCTAAAAGTCACAGGGAAGCAAGTTCTGGTCCTTGAAGTGCCTCTGACGTGTGGTGTCACTTTGGAAAAGGCAGGCCACTTTTTCTACCCTCAGTTCTCTGATCTGTGTCACAGGCATGGTACTACCGTCTCTTGACTGTGGCAAGGGGTTGTTGAGTGACAACATATGACCGTACTTTCTACATTGGGAATGGGTCAACAAAGAAAGTCTGGTATCTCTACAATAAAAGCATCACTTTCCATAGTGATATCTGCTGATATCTCCAGCGAGTGCTGCCTTCTGGCTTTCAGGAATGATTTGCAGCAAAGTCTAGGTGCATTGGGAGCCAGTTCCTGGGTGGGAGCAGGAGTCGGTGCCTTAGGGACCTGGAGTGGAATGAGGAGAAAGAAGGTAAGTAAGCTTTATCCCAGGGCAGCGGTTTGTAAACTTTAGCATGCATTGGAATCACCTGGAAGGCCGGCCCCATCCCCAGAGTCTCGATTCTGTAGGTCTGGGGGTGGGGCCTAAGACTTTACATTTTGAACACATTCCCAGGTGCTGGTGACGCTGCTGGTCCAGGGACCACACTCGGAGGATTACTGCACTAGGGCAGGCAAGAAGAGAGGGTCCTCCTTGTGGAACTGAACCGGGCAGTGTGAAGATCCACGTGGGTAAGGCGATTTGAAAGGGAAAAAAAAGACTGTAGAAGATAGAAAAATAGAGATAATGTGCAGATTGGGCAGAACAAAGGGAAAAGTCTCATTCCGTGACAAATGCAAGTCGGGGGAAGTTGCTAGGTGATGGATGAGGGAGAGGGGTGAATTTCCAGTGTAGGGAAACCCAGGTGAGAGGCAAGAGCATCGATTTGGAAATGTACAAGTCTGGGGAGGTGATTTCTCATTAAGAAGTGAGGAGTGGTGTGGTTGGTTCTGGGGACTGGGATGGGTTGCAGGGGACCAACGCCGCTGTGTGGTAAGAGGGACAGCTGAGCTGTGGCAGTGGGGTAATTTCAGCGTGGTGTGGTGTGGCTTGGCAGCATGGCACAATAGAAATTGGGAGAAAGGGGGTGGAATTTAGATGTGTGACCTGCCCCATAGCTTTCTTGCTCTCTGCATTTATCACATCACATCACACCCAGCAAGACAGCCCCCCTCCTCCTGGTTCATTAGGAGATTTGATTCGGCTTGGCTCTGCTGTCAGCAGCTGTCTGGGGGCAAAATCTTTATGCTCCCTGCTCCCTAAGCAGCAACCAGCCTTCAGCCAGCAGCAGAGCTCATTAGAAGACGCCCCCCGCCCCCCACCCTGACCCTTGATTTTCAGCTCACTGGTGGCGGGAAAGAGTTAATACCTCCAGCTTCGCTGCCCCCCTGGGCAGCCTCTGGGTGCCGAGGGAGGCCGCTCTGGGCTGTGGGAACTTCTCCCTGAGCTGCTGAGCTGCAGCCAGAGGAGCAGTGAAGCAGGTTAGTGAGGCTGAAGACGGAGATGCGGGAGGAGTGCCAGGCGAGCTCCGCTCAGGGGCACCTCCTGCATCCTGCCAATGAGGATGGGCGTGCAGCCTGTGCCCGGGAGCTGAGCCGCCGCCCGCTGGGTGTAGGCTGCTTCAGTATTTACCGAATGTGACAAGCAGAGAGAAGAGCTTTCAGCGGGGCCGCTTGCTGCCCGGCTCAAGTGGTGGGAGGTGTGTTGTGCATGCAGGCATGTGGATATGTGTGTGTGTGTGTGCGTGTGTGCCTCTGTGTTCATGCACACATGCCCTTCACCCGCCAAGGATCTGACTGCTAAGAGAAAGATCTACTCTTTCCCCAGAGCTCCTTCCCCGCAGCCTCTCTGACCATCCCGTTGGCAAAGACCCGCAGGCCATGAGGACTGGTCAAAGACAGTGAGTATCGCTTGGGTTACTCTCTTTCCTCTCTGGGGTGCCCGTGTGGGCTGATTGCATTATCCATATTTAATTAACCTGCCTCTCCATGCATATTGATTGCTTTCTTCCCGCTGAGGCTCTTAGTTCCTCTTCCCCTCTTTATAAATCTTTGCTCTTTGCTTTTAACCTTTTTTTTTTTTTCCTTTCCCCTTGAGTATCCTCACTTTCCAATATGTCTCAGCCTGTCTGCCCCAGAGTCACCTGTAACTTGATGCCCACTTATTAGGGCACATGGACCATGGTACCATCATACCTTTGACCTTCCTGGGCTCTGGGTAATGCCAAACTCTTCTACAAATCGAGGGCCAGGTAGGCTAAGAGCCACTAGGTGCTGGGATGAATGAGAAAGGTGGGGTCAGGGTATCCTGCAAACTCTTAACATACTTGACTCTAAGCTGATATAAGGGGCTGTGGAGGAGTTTAAAGGGCAATAGCGGCCAGTGTTGGATGCGGAAGAGAGAGAGGCAGACGTCTAAGCAGCCCTGGGAAGCCGGCATGGATGGTGGTGGGACCGAAGAGCCGCAGGGCAGGGATGGAAGGCCAGGTGATACCGCCCAGGTGACCTTGCCTGCTGTGAGCGTGGGTGGTACCTGATTCTGCTCAGCTCCAAGCTAATAAAGGCTCCTGGCCTGGGTGTCCCCCTCCTTGGGGCTCTAACCCACAAGGCAATGAAAACGAGGCTAAGATGCCGCAAGTAATGATTCTTGGTGACCCTTATGGCTGTGAAGGACTTTGATTTCCTGACTTCTGCGCAAGCAGGTATACGCACCGTTAGGGCAAAGACTGAGGAAACGTCCCTGCCAGGAACACAGCCCTAGCTCAGTCCCCTGCACACAAAGTCTAATTCTTTTCCCCCCAGTTTTAAGAAAGCAGTCTTTTAATTTGATTAATTATAGTAGTATGAGAGAAGGCTTTTTTTTTTTTAAAGTATTGGTGAAATGTTCCCGGTGATATCAAAATAATTTACCCTGCGTAGATCTTGCTGGGGCCGTATCTGTCTAAATTAGGTTTCTTTGAAAATGGATTCTATGTTTGGTGTCAGGGTTCCCAAGGGAACCCTTAATGGATAGGCTGCTCTCCTCACGTGTTTCTTCCTATCAGTTTCCTATCAGTGGGAACAAAGGGTTTGACGCCCTGAGAGTGGGACCCCCAGGAGAGAGAGGGGATCAGTCAATCAGGCCTCTACCTGGAGACCCCCGTTTCCTGATGCGCCTCCTGCTTCAGGTCAGGGACAGGCCAGTCCCCAAACTGTGGAAGGTCAGGCCGTCTCCGTCTGGGCTGGAGAGCGTGACTTGCGTGTTCGTTTCTTCAGCCTGTGCCTGTGACCCCTGCAAAGGAGCAGCCCTGAGTGCTGACAGTGCCTGACGAGCCTCCCTTGGAGTTCTTCCAACCTTCCTCCCGCTCACGCCCCCCCCGGGCTCGGCACTCCCACCACCTCCGGGACAGGTCCCCTTGGAGGGAGGTGAGAAACAGCCAATCAAAGGATTCTGGAGCAAGTGCTGACCCCTCCTCCGCCCCCCAGGGCTGGCTGGTCACTTGGGCCCCACTTGAGTAAGACGTAGGGAACAGTCATTCTGGGCTTGTGATGCCGTGCCTTCCTCCCCAGGGAAGGGCTCGCGTCCCACTTTACGCTGATGGTCAGTAGCCGGGGAAGCAGGGACTCCTGACCAGCAGGCAGCAATGTGAAGCCACCCAACAGCTGGTCCTCGTCCACCCTGGTTGGTCACCCTTGGTCAGGACCAGCAGACGTTCGTGGGGGATGGGGGTGTGTGGGGAGGTATTTCCTTGGCAGACGGTCACCTGCGAGGACTTGCAGAGCAGTCAGAGAGGGGGGCCCTTCTTACAGCAGATTCTTTGATTTTAGGTGAGAGGACGTGAAAGGGTAAATCCCTGAGCCCTGCAGTCTTATCTCCCGCCCTGTCGTCTCTGCACATCAGCCAGAGGGTTAACCATAAGTGGGCGCCCGTATGGCCGCTTTACTGATGCCACGCAGGTAACTGATGCTAACATGTCTTCTCATCTTTCTTTCCTCTTTTTCTACCTTTCCACCTTCCCACCTGCCCTGCTGTCTGAGTCGTCCCTAAACCTTCTAATCCTGTGGGTGGATCACTGGCTTCCATCCCCCAGGCCTCCTGTGTGGACTGTGCTCTGTTTGTCTGGATGCTTCTTGCAGAGTTGGGGCCTTGCAAGCAGAACCTGCCTTAGCACCAAGCCTGCCCTACATGATGGGACTCAGAGAGTGGGACTGTGCATGAGCTTGTATTGAACCATTTAGGGGGTCTCTCTGTGTTACTGGGATAGAGAAGAAAGATGAGGGCAAGTCCTTTGTTTTTAAAGTAGCCTTAACCTTTGACTCTCGCTTCTGCTCCTGTTATTTCAGACCTAATGAAAAGGTTAAGTCTCAATTAGACAAGATAGAAAGTCAGAACTATTTTGCCCCAAAGGATATTTTATGGAAGATTTTTGCAAACTATTTGGGAGACTCACTGTTGTCTTGGTAACAAGCAGCACCCTTTACTCTGGCCCCTGCTAAACTTTGTTAGATGGCTTGCATGGATTTGCCATTTATTGAAATCCTCTTAACTGCTCTTTTGGCGGCATTGACCTGACTATTCTCTGACTGATGTTTCTGAGGCACCGAGGAATTAGCCAACTCACTCTGAGTTGGTTCTGGCCTGTGGTGCAGCCTGGGTAGGACCTGCACTTGAATTCATGGAATGTGATGATTCAAGGGCCCTTAATCAGTTGCTCCAATAGCCTGGTGCTGGGACACCCTGTGATTTGTAAGAGCAAGTGGACATGACATGCTCACTGTTGAGGGAGAGAGAATGGCTGTAGCCAGTGTTTTGAAATGCAAGGAAATCGATGGCTGCACTGCGAGCCTGGCTGAGATGAGAGCTGGGGGCACAGGACATGCAGGAGAGGAGATATTTCTGGGGTCTTGGATGTTCTGGCCTTAAAAGGCTCCTCAGAGATGGGCTGTGCACGTGTTGTCCACCCCCACCAAAGGTAATACCATCGCCGTAGAAGTTTGCTGGATGAGATTTCTGTGAACGATGATCAAGGTCAGAGATGAAAACCCATTTGAAGTAAAAGATCTTGAATTGGATCTCATGTCTCTGCCCAGGTCCAGGATTTGTGAAAATGAGGGAGGGAAACCAAGATGGAAGAAGTTCCTTTTAACAAGGAGAATAATGTCTTCTTGGACTTTTCCACGGCAAATTGTCACCAGTGTGTACGTGGCAGTCCCCTTTTATCAGTCACTTTTAAGTCCTGCTCATCCCAAACTCTTCCCTCTTACCTTTGCCCTCCATCCAAGGAGTGGTCATGGTTAGAGGTCAGGGGTCAATGAACTTAATCTATCAGGAACCAGGGAGTAAATATTGTCAACTTCATGGGCCATACAGTCTGTCCTCAACCACCCAACTGTGCCCTTATGTTTGAAAACAGCTTCAGACCATATATAAACAAGCAGGGTGTTTCCAATAAAGTTCCAATAAAATTTTATTTACACAAACAGGTATTTCTCAGGGCTGTAATTTTCCAATCTCACGGAAAGGTCAAAGGGGGCTAATATTGAGAGTCAGAAAGAGATATTCGCTTCATTTCTCTTGGAGCTGTCATAACAAATAACTGCAAAGTGTCTGGTCCTCAAGAAAATAAAAAATATGAGAAATTTAAGCACGCATGTTAAAATTCTAAATATGTTGATTGAGATTAGCCAAAATACAAATAAGCGTATGAGAGCTTAGTTAAGTGAAATTGCTGACCAGAGGGTACCCTGGTTCTTAGCTGCTGGTTGTACCCACTGCTTCTGCTTCCCACCTGCAGGCATCAGTCCTCACTGGTCTGTCACCATTCATGTCTATCCTCAGGTTTGTGGGATGAATGGGAAAGACCTGAGGTAGAATTGACCTGCCCTGAAGGTCCCTACTCTGTGCTCTGAGATCCTGCGACAGGCATCACTGTATCACTCAAGCATCCTCTGCTCTCAGTGGCTATCACTGGGGCTGTGCAGTCAGGAGTTACTGCTGCTGCTGCGACTTTGCCCTCCTAGAGGGAGAGCAAAATGTGGATTGTTACTTTGTCATCACAGTATTTCCTTTCCCCACAGAGAATCCTAATTTAGAAATTCTTCCAAGCTAATGACCTTCATTGACTTACCATCAACTTGCATGTCAGCTTTAAAAAGCGTTAAGCCTCTAGGGCTAGGGGACCTATTACTATTCCGGTCGTCAAGATAGGGAGTGAGTATTGCCCTTGGTCCTCTTGGTGTTTCTCCTCTCGCTCATGAAATCTTCAGGGGCCACCTGGGGAAGAGTGGGAGCAGGGCAGGCCTGGCTTCTGCCACAGCAGCTCCCCTTTGGGGGCTGACAATATTTTCTTGACAATATTTCCCCATCTTTCTGCCGCTGTGTTTGTTGCAGGAACAAAGGGATGAGGACTCGACTGGGATGCCTGTCTCACAAGTCTGACTCTTGTAGCGATTTCACAGCCATTCTTCCCGACAAACCCAACCGTGCTCTAAAGTGAGTAAGAGGGCCACGCTGCATCCCCGGAATGTCGGCCGTGGGATGCTCATGCTGGGACTACTCAACCCCTTCTTCTCTGGTAGATGGCTGAAGAGATGAGCCGAGTGACAGTAACTTCCAGTCTCTTGGCGGCTTCTTTTCTATCTTTGAACACGAGTGAAAGAATTATTTTCCTTTTCAAAGCCTATGGCTTCAAAATTCGGAATAGGGACCCTCCTTTTTCTCCTAAGAAAGCCATATTAAGCACCACTCTTATAAAGCTGCAGTGAAGAATACTTCTTTGTTCTACTTAATTGTCAACCTGAGCTTCTCAGTTTGGAAACACTCAAATCTACTCTTAAAAATCTGCTTAGGTTGAGATGATCTGCTTTCAGTGCCTATTCTCTGTGCAGGCACCGTCTTAAATGACGTCACAGACGGTACCTCATTTAACCTTCATGGGGCTCTGTGATGGGTGCCGTTATCCCCATTAAAGAGGCGAGGAAACAAAGCTGACAGTAGAGATGGAGTCAGGAAACTTTTTGTTTCCAAGTCCAGCTTCTTTTCTTTGTGATTGTGATATGTTAATTAACTAATTTATTAAGGAGAGGTATAGTTGGCTTGGTGGCTCAGATGATAAAGAATCCACCTGCAATGCAGGTTTTGATCCCTGGGCCATTAAGATCCCCTGGAGAAGGAAATGGCAACCCACTCCAGCATGCTTGCCTAAAGAATTCTATGGACAGGATTGTGGCGTGGGGTCACAGTCAGACATGACTGAGCAACTAACACTTTAACTTTCATAGTTGGTTTACAATGACATCTGTTTTCTTATTTTTTTTAATTTTGCTTTTAATTTATTTTGGCTGCCCTGTGCAGCTTATGGGATCTTAGTTTCTCTGCCAGGGATTGAACTTGGGCTCTTGGGAATGAGAACACTGAGTCAGGGAATTCCCCTACAATGGCATCTTTAGAGGATGTGCTTGCTTAGTTTTGCTTTTTAGACTGAAAGCCAACTTATTAAACTTATGGAATCCCAAATCTGAGATTTTTCTATCAGCTACTTAAGAATGTGTACATTTCTAGCAACAGGATTACAGGAGTCCAAACGTGGTCTTCATTTGCCCTCCATTGTTTTGATTTGTTTTCATGAGCAAATCTCAGTGGTGGCTGAGGGTGAGGAGGTCATTGCAGAAAGATTCAAGACAGATGTTTCTTCTTTCCTAGGAGACTATCCACAGAAGAAGCTACAAGGTGGGCAGATTCCTTTGATGTGCTTCTCTCCCATAAATGTAAGTAAAATTCAGGCTTCATCATGCCTCAGCAAATCATTCATTTTGTAAAAGATGAACCCACCATGATCCAGGTACTGTGCCTGGTGTTCCAGACAGCTCCAGCCTCCACTCTCAGAGAGCCTGAGTGTAGAAAACACAATTTAAATGCTCTGGGAAGAGGGCCCTTATTTTCTGTTTTCTGAGCTGAAAGTTTGGTCCCAAGAAGCCTTCATGTCTCAGCGACTTTAGCAAGAAAGAATTTGACTTAGCGAGTTGGAGTGATGGGTTCATGAGGAACGAAAGTCTAGATTCCATGCAGATCTTGCTTTATAAAATTAAATGACTTCCCCCCAAGTCTCTGGAGAGCCTGGGGTTACTCATCAGTCAAAAGAATATTTTGTGCATTTTGTTATTGACTTGGGTTGGCAGAGTTTTGAGTTTTCTTATCCCTCCTTATTTGGGGGGTTTACTACCCCAGCTGTATTATACCCTCAACTTGGCCATAAGTTTTATTAGTACACACTTCTGGTATCTCTCCTCTTCTGTTGCCCCCTTGCCTCATCTCATATGCCTTCTGTTTGCCACAAAGACAGAAAGAGTTGTGCATTTTGCCATGAAGGAAGGGCATTTTGATGGCAGCCAGACTTTTCAGCTCTTGCTTTTTTTCTCATCGTAAGCAAGTCCAAGTTCACTGGGCTTCACGTCCTAGTGGCATGAGAAACGTGGAAGCGGGAAAGCAGAGGTAAAGAAGACGGAAGGGTCTTTTGAGGAGAAAAGAAGGTTTTACACAGGCATTCAGTGCTCCTCGTAAATTTGTCTTGTTGGTATTAGGAATCCTGATTGATCTGGGAGCAGGAGGGAAGCTTTTGGCATGGAGCGTGGAACACGATTTTGCACCACAAGGTGAAGGGCATTGGCTGGTATATACTTGTTTTCTGGATTCTGACCCAGCTCGGCTACCAGATAGTTGACGGCCTTGATGGGGTTGCTCAGTCTTTAGAAAATGTCTTTAAAAGTGACTTCGCTTTCATCTAGAGGAGCAGTTCCTTCTAACCATATCCTTGGTCCTGATACTAATTGCTGCTGCTGCTGCTGCTGCTGAGTCGCTTCAGTCGTGTCCGACTCTGTGCGACCCCACAGATGGCAGCCCATGGGCTCCGCCATCCCTGGGATTCTCCAGGCAAGAACACTGGAGTGGGTTGCCATTTCCTTCTCCAGTGCATGAAAGTGAAAAGTGAAAGGGAAGTCGCTCAGTCGTGTCTGACTTTTAGCGACCCCATGGACTGCAGCCTACCAGGCTCCTCCGTCCATGGGAGTTTCCAGGCAAGAGTACTGGAGTGGGATGCCATTGCCTTCTCCAGATACTAATTAACAAATGCTTTTGAATAGTTTTTAAAGTGAAATGCAAAATTTAAGAATAAGCACATATTGTAGCGGGTAATTTTATGAGACAAATAGTCATTTTAGTGTTCTATGGATTACAGTTAGGAAGGAAAATAAAGCAGAGGAGATACAGCAAATATAACATATGGCTGTAACCCCAAACAGCAAACTTCTGTGGTGAATATGCCAAGGCAATGGCGTATGCACGATAATACTTAGGATTTGACAGTAATGGTCGTTTTTTTATGGAGCAATTCTGACTTATTTTCTGGAGTCACATTAGGCGGCTAAACAAGTGCCACGACCAATTTATGCCTTCTTTTCTGGCTGGATTTGATTCAAGGTCATCTTGAAGTTTGGTTTCTATTTCAGCCTCCTGACTGACTCAGTTTAAGTCCCTGAGGCTGTTTCCTCATTCTTAAATGGGGATGGAAATACCTGTGTGCCACCTGTCACCCGGGTGTGAGAATCTTCACGAGAGGTCACCTTTAGATGATTTAGGGATTCTCTATGCAAAGATGTTTTGTGAGAATATGGTGGAATTTTTTTTAAGAATGGAATTTTAAAAGAATTTCTCTCAAATGAGAAATAAACGTGCCTTGAGAATAAGACTGCAAATTTTGCTGCCAATGATTAATGAGAAGCCTTTACAGACAGAGTTTATGGTACTAAAGCTAGTGGATGGATGCTCAGGGTATATTTGGATTGCTTTAGTGGTAAGACCCGGAGATTGAGAGGTTTAATTGTATTTGTTTGATTCAATGACTTTTAGAGCTAAAGACACTTGGCTCTCTGCTTCTGTCATAGATACTTTGGGTTTCCAGGAATGAAATAACAATTTTCCGAGAGGGAGATTCCACTAAGGGGTTACAAACTGACACCAGATTGCCTCTTTGTAAAAAAAAAAAAAAAAGAAAGAAAAAAAAGGTACAGAAATAGGCTTTTTGAACTTTGAAGTTCTGTGATCCTTCTTGGAATCTGATGTTCGTGGTCTTTTTTTTTTACTACGGAAATAAAAAGCCAACAAAGTGAATGTCTTTGAGAAGCAAGGGACTTTCATTTAGGGGCCTCTGGCAGAATTTCAAGGTTTTAAAACTTGAACACTTACTCCCCGTGAATCTGTGGCGGAGTCAGAGCCCAGCCTACCTCCAAGAGTGCAACTTTCTAAAAGTCTAATTAATTTGGGTTAGTATTATGACTCAATTAGGCCTGATTAAGCTTTTCCAAAGGGATTACATGTGTGTTGGTCTCTTAGGAGGGACAGCAGTTGATCAGAGGTGTACAGGAATTTAAACAACAAAATGTCCTAAAAAGAAAAGAGAATGACTGAATGACTGGGCTCCAGGAACATTTGTGTTGGTCTAGAACACACTGGCTGGTAATTCTCCAGGCAGCTGTCCTCCCTGCATATTCTATTTCAGAAAACTCAGATAATTGTTCTTGTTCCCATTCTCAGTCGACAGAGCATCTCTGCCATCTTGCCCTGCCTGGATGTTTTCATTCTCTCCAAAAGGTGAACCAAGTCCTCATTATGGACAAAATCTGTGCTAAGTTGCTGATGGGCAGGGGGCTGCAAGATGAACCGAACTGTCCTTCCCTGGTGGAGAATGCAGCCTTCTGAGAAAACAGACATGACTACAGACAATAAAGATACGGGCAGTGTGCTAAGACTTGGGTGGGGTCGGGGGGGAGTTCAAGATTTCACATAGGATCTTGGCATCCAGTGTTCCTCTTAAAAGCTACCTAATCTGTGTTAGAGATCCTTACCAATCCAGAGCAGAAGGGCTGCTTTTGGTTTAGAACAGTGATCCCCAACCTTTTTGGCACCAGGGACTGGTTTCATGGAAGACAATTTTTCCATAGACTGGAGTGGAGGGATGGGTGGAGGGGTTGTTTTGGGGATGATTCAAGTACAGTACATTTACTGTGCATTTTATTTCCATTGTTATTACGTCAGCTCCACCTCAGATCATCCGTCATTAGATCCCAGAGGTTGGGGACCCCTGGTTTAGAGATTTGTTCCATTTAATTGGGGAGCGTGTTTCTGCTCACACTAACTGGTAGTCAGACCTCTCAATTTTGACCCAGCTCTACTGCTAAATAGCTGGATGGCCTTGATGGAATCCTTCATTCTCTTGGAGAATCTGTTTCCGCATCTCTACAGTGAAGGATCTGGACTTAAGAGGGCTGGATTGAGTTCTGCCCCCTGTTGTTCTAGGAGGCTGTCTATAGCAACCACCAGGACTGGCAATCACTCGTCACCTACGGCAGGTGGTTTGAGTCAGCACTGCCTGCAGCGTTATATAAAAGTGCTTTAGAGGTGAAATGGCTTGAGCAAGCAGATGAGAGGCGAGGGCACCTGTGTTATGAAGCCTTCTCTCCTTGGCAGGATCCCACTGGACAGGGATGCTCCTCATGGGTTGAAATCTCAGGCAAAAAAGAAAACAACTTAACTAAATCTTAAACCGTAGAATAAAAAAAGCTGGGACGCAAATACCTGAAGCAGTTTTATTTCCAATTACATTTGCTTACAAATGTAGTACAGAGCTGAAGAAGAACCCGTGGCGGTCTAGGAGATAACTATTTGCTAAGTGCTCTTTTTCTTTTTAACTAACAAATGAAAAATGAAATTGAAACTGCTGATGGCTTCATTAGATAGAGAGGGATTTCTAATGTGCGTTAATTTGGCATCTTTTTCCTGTTCAACCAGTGACAATTAGACTTGGTGCCTGTGAGTGTGCACGTAGTCTATCCCTGGGGGTGTGTGTGCGTGCGCCCACCTCTGCAGTTCAGACCTGGGAGAATGAAGCCTCCCGGCTTGTGGGAAATCTCTGACAGGTTGCTGGAGAATACAGAATTGTGTGCCTCCTGCTCTTCTTCCTCAGGAGGTTCAGACATATGCTTGTTATTTGTCCAGCTTTTAGTAGGACATTCAGTCCTTAACTCTGAATTGATTCTCTCTCCTTCCCCCTGTCCCTTCCTCCTTTTTTTGTGTGTGTGTGACATAAAAGTTGAAATTCATTCCAGTTTTAATGTGAAGGTGGAGGCCGTGTTCCTTTCCCCTTCCTCTCACTTCTTTCAGCCTGATCCCCCACCTGGATGACAGAGCTCCCCATCCTGGGTCTCCATTTGGCCCTTGTCTTTGTTTCATTGTTTGCAGAGCATGAAGGGTCCAGACTGACCTGTCCCCACCAGGCCCAGGGAAAGCTAGGTTCATGGAATAGTACAATTGAAAGCTCTTTAACATTTGCAGAGTTAGTATTCATCTCTGAGCAAAGGAGATCAGTAAAGAAGCTTTTAGTTTAATGAAAAAATTAGCCCCTTTGGAATAATGATTGAGATACAGAAAAATAAAGATGTGACCTGGTCACATGGCACCCAAGCAGAAAACCCCAAACAAGCAGACACTAAAATTATCAGCTCACGAAATTCCACACTTGTTCGTCCAAGTGGCCTTTAGCTCTAGAATGTACAGTTTAATAATCAGATTTCCACTTGTCACACAGGCCTCCCCTCATTCCTCTCCAAGCCCTAAGGTTCTAGAATAGTGTTATTCAAAGTGGGATCCATGGAAGGCTGCATCAGCAGGGGATGATTCGATGGGAGCTTGTGAGAAAGGCGAATTCTTGGGTCCTGGCTCATACCTACTGAATCAGCATCTCTGCAAGTAGGGGCCCATAATCTGTTTTTTCTCTATACGTGTGTGTGCTCAGTCATGTCCAACTCTTTGCAACTTGGTGGGATTATAGCCCACTAGGATCCCCTGTCCATGGAATTCTCCAGGCAAGAATGCTGGAGTGGGTTTTCATTTCCTCCTTCAGGGGATCTTCCCGACCGAGAGATGGAACCCACGTCTCTTGCGTCTCCTGCACTGGCAGGTGGATTCTTTGCCACTGTGCCACCAGGGAAGCCCATTTTTTCTCTAGTCCCCTGGCAGTGTTGACGTGCACTGAAGCTTGAGCAACACTGCTCTCAAATACAAGTAGGGAAAACCATGAACCTGGAACATCTTGGTGGGGCAGGTGGTTACTGCTTTCCAAGAGAAACACTAAAGACTGGACTTCAGTTCTCCAAGATTCTCAGGCAACACATCCATTTAATGGGGCAGCATCCATGTGCTGCAGAGTCCTCATATATAGCAGACATGGTAGAGGGTATTCACAATAAATAAATACAGCAGGTGTGCTTTCTGGATAAAGTGAGGATAAAGGTTAGAAAGAGTTACTCGAACTAAAGATGGATGGAAAAGAAACTTCTCTTCCTCCTTACTACCCTCTCTGTTGTTGTTGTTAAGTAATCAAGCTGTGTCCGACTCTTTTGCAACCCCATGGACTGTAGCCCGCCAAGCTCCTCTGTACACAGGATTTTCTAGGCAAGAATACTGGAGTGAGTCGCCTTTTCCTTCTTCAGGGGATCTTCCCAGCTCAGGGATCGAACCCATGTCTCCTGCATTGGCAGGTGGGTTCCTTACCGCTGAGCCACCAGGGAAGCCTGCCACCCTCTCTACATTGCTATAATTTTTACTTTCACCCACCCAGGAGTATGGGTGCATTTAGCCTTTATAGAAGAAGTGCTAAGAATATATAAGGCAGCTATTAAAAGCTCACTGGAAAAGGTTTGAATGAAAGTGACTGGATACTCATTCTGTTGCTTACCAGCTGTGACCTTTGGTAAATTATGTAACCTCTATAAACCTCGCTTTCTTCATCTATGAAAGGGGAATGCTTAGACTTACCTTGTAGAGTTATGGTGAGAATTAAATGTGATTGTGAAATGCTATGCATGATGACTGGTGCATAGTGGGGCTCCATGAAGGATAACTATTATTATTTTTGTTATAACCCAACATTAAATTCACTGAGAACAAATGCATTTTATGACTCCTATATGCTAGAGATTGTGTAAGCTCCTTGATCCCATAGGCAGCTTGAGGTTGAACTCGGTGGGTAGGATGTGGGTCACGTTAGTATCACCAGTGGGCTTATTTAGATTTCATAATACCTCCCTCCATTTGCCACATGAGGTTTTGACATCCTTTCTTCATAGCGTCCCAATTTCCTCTCAATGTATGTGAGAGAATCTGCCTGGAGATGTAGTTTTTTCTTTTTTTAAATTTAAATAACATTTATTAACAAAAGTATTGATTTTATTTTTAATTTTGTTGGAGTATAATTGACTTACAGTACTGTGTTAGTTTCTGGCATACAGTAAAGTGAATCAGTAATACATATGCATATATCTATCCTTTTTTTAGATTTTTTTCCCATATAGACTATTACAGAGTATTGAGTGGATTTCCCTGTACCACACAGTGGGTCCTTATTAATTATCTCTTTTATGTATAGTAGCATGTATATCAATCTCAATCTCGCAATTTATTCCTCCCCTCCTTATCCCCTGGTAACCATTTGTTTGTTTTCTACTTCTGTGACTCTGTTTCTGTTTTGTAAATAAGTTCATTTGTATCCTTTATAAAGATTTCATATATAATTGATATTATGTGATTTGTCTTTGACTTCCTTCACTCAGTATGACAACCTTTAGGTCCATCCATGTTCCTGCAAATGGCATGATTTTGTTCTTTTTTATGGCTGAGTAGTATTTAGTGTATATATGTGCCACATCTTTAGCGGGAGGTAGTTTTTAAAAGCCCAGTAGGTGAATCTGCTATGTTTCCTCTTCGAGAGTCCTTGCAGTATTGTTATATCAAACCAGCTAGACAAGCATTCCCAGACACTTAATTTTTGAAATCTTTTAAGCTGTGGACTGTGTATGTGGGATCTGACAATATTTCTCTTGTCTTTACAGTTGTTTGTGGATGCTAAACGTTCACTCTACTGGGGGCACATCTCCTTTTTCACATATTTAATAAAAAAATATTCCTTGCTAATTTCTTATAATAGTTGCAGATACAGGTTCTATCATGTTCTGTTACTTGACTCAGTTTCTGCTTGACAAAATAAGAAGGAACACTGGACTAGAAGTTTTAAGACCCAGGGTCTCCTTTCTCTTCAATGACCACATCCTAGGGATAAGAAACTGTGGGACCCAGGGTCTCACCGTTTCCTAGTGTTCAGTGGAGGGCTGGATCGTAGTATCTCCCATGTCCTTCCTGACTCAAAGACTCTAGCAACTAAATCTTGCTACTTCATAATCTATCATCTTCCTATATACACACTAACAAAGTGGAGATCATTGAAGAAAATTACGTTAATCACAAGACTGAAGTACAATTAGCATACTAATTGCTTGCCAATAAATGTCAAGAACTGGAAATAGTTTGTTCTCTAAATAATCTTCCTACCTAAATCTTCTTAGCTGAAGTTATTTGCTTTAAAACCTTCATTCTGTAGATAACATAAAAGGAAGGCTTTGATCCTGGTGCTATTCTCATCACAAATTTCAAATTAGTAAGCTTGGCTCTGAATCAAAGAGGTTTTGATTTGCCATTAGTGAATGTATCCTAGATTTTATAAATGTATATTCCTCTCTTCTCCTGTCTGACCTTGGACCCATGCGCCAGCTTATTTTTTCCAATTGGTCAGGGATGCAAGAGGACTCTGGTCTTTGAGACTACTACACTTTAGCAAACAGAAAGCTAAAAAAAAAAAAAAAATCATTCTTGTGATCTTGTATTTTTCCAAGCCTGGGGACTGAGTTAGGCTGCAGCCCACCCCCACTGCCAGCTAAATCGGGACTCCTGGACCTTGAACTGTTACCTAAGCCCCCCTCCCCGCCGCACCAGCTGCCCTGATCATTCATAGTGACCCAGTTTCTTTTCTTATGTAAGCACCCTGCATCAAAGAACTAGAGGGAGGGTGCCGGCAGCAGGCAGTGTGTGCGGCCACGGGTGTGTTCTTGGAGATGCTGTGCATGCTCGGGAGGACGTCAGAATTCTTCCCCGTGTTCCAGGAATTCTGGTCACCAGCCTTTCCTTTCTTGCGACTTGATAGACACTAATTTCAAACGTGTCTGATGTCTTTAGAGCCTTGACTTCTTAGAGGGCTGTACAGAGAAAACCCAGTATGAAATGAAAAAGGAAAAAGGCGGATCCTCCTGTTTCTCTCTCATTTTCCTGAACTGTTTCTCACTCATCATCTTTAAGTTACCAGGGTCGTTTTTCCGTGTTAGGCATTTTTTTTTTAATTGGAGGATAATCACTTTACAGTGTTGTATTGGTTTTTGCCATGCAACAATGTGAATCAGCCATGAGTATACATCAGGCATGTTATGTTCTGTCCAATGAGTCCTTAAGCCAGCAAAGTACAGGAATAATGGTCACAAACATGTATGGAGCAATCATTGTCTTGGTGTCAGATTCTGCATGCTCTTTACATGTATTAACAGTTTCACGGGGTAGGTACTATTAGCATCTGCATTTCATGGAGAGAACTGAGCCTCAGAGAGGTCTAGGATCTTGCTCAAGGTCACACTTAACTAGTGTGTGTTGAGCCAGAACACAGTCCCAGGCAGAATAGCTTCAGGACTCAGAAGTCACTCTTGCTGGCTGCCTGGAATCTGTGGGGGTGGTGAAGGGGGGACTCTATTTCTCTGGGTACTGGGGAGGGAACTGGGTCTGGGAGGCCCCAGGGAGGGGTGGGTAAGGAGGGGTGGATGTACATGGCTGGGGTGGGGGTGGGGGAGGGCAGAGGAAGCACAGCTAATAAAGCAGGTCACTCTCAGAAGCCAGTGGAGGCTGTGAGCCTTTCAGAGATGAAGCGGCATCTTGCATTTTAACCAGCTGCAGTTTATGGACAAGCAGAAGGGAAGGAGAGGGTCCTGGTAGAGAGAAGGGGAAAGATGGAAGGAGGATCGAAAAGGGATGGAAGACAGAAGAGAAGGGGAAAAGGCAGGGAAAGATGCTGAGGAATCAGGAAGAGGACGAGACAAAAGACTTGCTGGGAGGAGGTGGGAGGTGATAGAACGGGGAGGAAAGGATGTACATGGGAAGAAGAAAGCCTGCTGTAGTCCCATAAGCTTCCTTAGCTAGGTCACGAGATCAGGAAAGGTGGGCCAGGTCAGGTCGAGCGGTCTGTATACAGCAGGGAAGGGGAGGGGCTCCCGCAGTCATGGGGGTGGGAGGCTTCCACCTGCATCTCAGGGTCCTTTCTGCGGGATGAAACTTCTCTTTGCACAGTGACCCTCCTCCTTACCTTGCTCAGAGGCGGCCCTGGGAATGTAAAAGGGGGGCGATAGGCTGCGCTGAGAGGCGAGGGGAAGGAAAGGAGGAGGGCTGCGATCCCCAGGGTGGGTGCAGGCCTCTTTCAAAGACACTTTTCGGGACATCTTTGCTACAGTACTGCTGTTCAGGTCCAGACCCTCCCAGGCCTTTCTCCCTTCTTCCCCCATCTCTCGTTGAGCTCCTCCCTCAGAATGCCAGGCAATTTTAAGTACCATATTTTGCTTTGGTTCCCCTCCCACGCCCTCTGAAGCCTCTGAAAGGCAGGCAAACACATTTTGGATCAAGGTCACCTGGAAGAATGCACTCGACAAGGTCACTCAGCTGTGCTGTGTGATCATGTCCTGGGGCCGGGGTGCGGGAGTGTGCCTGTCTGCTCTGTGAGGCACCCCTGCATCCTGGGAGGGACACCTAGCATGGGTATCAGAGCTCTGGAAAAGAAACGAGTTCAGCCTGATTCAGGTCATGGCTGGTACTTGGTAGCCTCTGTGGACAACACAGAGGAGCTGGTGGCAGATGTTGTCTTGCTGGAGAATCCCCAGCTCTGTGGGCCAAATGGTGCCTTTGCCCTGGTGGAGTGTTCTTTCATCATACTGTCCAGTTTGGGGTTATTGTTCATCCCACCTTTGGAGGAAGTGATAACGTGGGACCCACCAATGGTCACAAGAGGAAAACGGGCAGAGTGGGCTCCGACGTCATGTAGATGTGTGTGTAAATCCTCCTTCCACCCCTCACGGGCCAAATGACCACAGTCATTTCACTTAAACTCTCCAAGATGAGAAGACCTGGGCTTCAAGATGTTAAGGTGTTTTTCCAAGGCCTCACAGGATTCGAACCCAGGCTGTCTGACCCCAGAGCCTCTGGCTTAATAACAGGCCTGGTGTAGAGGTTATGTGAGTTGATAACTGGCCTGGACACCATAGAATTTGGCCTGGGGTAAGTTCTCGATGTGTGATGGTGAGGAGGAGGAGGATGGAAAGCCATCGATGGAGAGCAGTGTGATGCAGCCTGGTGATTGTGGTGGAAGCCCAGGGTGGAGCACTAACCCTACCTGCGGAGAGCTCATCAGATCCACCACCCTCACTTACAGACCAGGGTGCCGAGGCTCGGTCAGGTTGAATGTGCTGATTACCAGCGGCCTGCCTGTGACCCGAACTGGTGCTCTAGCTGAGACTGCAGCGCTCTCACCCTAGGTGGGATGGGCGGACTCACCGGGCTGCCTGACAATCTGAGTATGAGCCCACCATGCATTTTACTCCAAATGCCCCTCCACACGGAGTCTGAGCTGCTGTAACACATTGGATTCTCCTGCCAAAGCGCATCCCTCTCTCCGTGTTGTTTTCATCTCTCATACCCTTCCGCCTCCCTTGGTGACTTTTTTCATCTTCTCTCCACCTCCTCTGTTGTCTTCATTCCTGGAAATGTCATCATCACCATGCTCTCCAGACCTCCTTGGCTTGAACTGCGGTGGCTCTCCTCTCTAGTCATCACTGGCACAGGCAGGCATCCCTTGAGACCGTCACGCAGAGCTGGGGACTGGACCACCAGCCACAGAAGAATGCTGGCTCTGCAGTTTGGCCTCCTTGCCACTTGCTAACTACTCGACCTTCAGCAAGTTATTTAACTTCTCTAAGCTCCATCTTTCTCTGCTGTGAAATGAAGAAACTCTCAGGACCTACGCTGTTGATCTGCTAGGAGCAGCAAATGCCATGAGGCACACAAAGCATTTGGTGCTGTGTCTGGCCCAAAGTGCATGCTCAATACAAATTGGCAGGGAAAGAGAAATGCAAAAAGGCAAAATGGTTGTCTGAGGAGGCCTTATAAATAGCTGTGAAAAGAAGAGAAGTGAAAGGCAAAGGAGAAAAGGAAGGATATACCCATTTGAATGCAGAGTTCCAAAGAATAGCAAGGAGAGAGAAGAAAGCCTTCCTCAGTGTTGAGTACATAGAAA
>SJYT01008420.1:0-29636 GCA_006410635.1 Cephalophus harveyi
TAAGCACTAAATTCAGCAAACTCCTTTGTCATAAACATTTTTCTCACAAGTGGGCTTCAGATAGCAATCCCTCCCATGTTCTCAATCTGTGGCCTGCCTGCTCACCCTGGAATAGTCTTTTGTAAAAAGTTCTTGAACAAATGTCAATGGTTAACTTTATGAATTATTCTTTGAGCACAGCTGCAGAAGGCCTTCTCATATTCCTCTGAAAAACAATAAGCACCTTAATATTCTCTTCAGTCAACTAAGCCGAGGAAAGGAAAGAACAAGACAGCATCACAAAGCCTAACTCCTTCATTCTGGGTCCGTGCCTATGGAAAAAAAGGTGGGGGTTTGGGGCTGTGCCTATATTTTGTCAGTAATGCCTAACGCAGTTCCCGGCAATGTTCGTGGTTGGAAGCATCAATATAGTGAAAATGAGTATACAACCTAAAGCAATCTATAGACTCAATGCAATCCCTATCAAGCTACCAATAGTATTTTTCACAGTACTATAACAAATAATTTCACAATTTGTATGGAAATAGCAAAACTTTCCAATAACCAAAGCAATCTTGAGAAAGAAGAATCAGTTCAGTTCAGTTCAGTCGCTCAGTCATGTCCGACTCTTTGTGACTCCATGAATCGCGGCACGCCAGGTCTCCCCGTTCATTACCATCTCCCAGAGTTCACTCAGACTCACGTCCATTGAGTCTGTGATGCCATCCAACCATCTCATCCTCGGTCATCCCCTTCTTCTCCTGCCCCCAATCCCTCCCAGCATCAGAGTCTTTTCCAATGAGTCAACTCTTCGCATGAGGTGGCCAAAGTACTGGAGTTTCAGCTTTAGCATCATTCCTTCCAAAGAAATCCTAGGGTTGATCTCCATCAGAATGGACTGGTTGGATCTCCCTGCAGTCCAAGGGACTCTCAAGAGTCTTCTCCAACACCACAATTCAATGGTATTAATTTTTCTGTGCTCAGCCTTCTTCACAGTCCAACTCTCACATCCATACACGACCACAGGAAAAGCCATAACCTTGACCAGACGGACCTTAGTCAGCAAAGTAATGTCTCTGCTTTTAAAAATACTATCTAGGTTGAACATAACTTTTCTTCCAAGGAGTAACCGTCTTCTAATTTCATGGTGAAGTCACCATCTGCAATGATTTTGGAGCCCAAATAATAAAATCTGACATTGTTTCCACTGTTTCCCCATCTATTTCCCATGAAGTGATGAATAAACATGGAGGAATTAATCTGCTTGACTTCAAGCTATACTACAAAGCTGTAAAAATCAAGACAGTATGCTACTAGTACAAAGACAGAAATATAGATCAATGGAACAAAATAGAATGCCCAGAGATGAAGCCACACACCTAGGGACATCCTCTCTTTGATGAGGGAGGCAAGTATATACAATGGAAAAAATGACAAACTCTTTAACATGTGGTGCTGAGAAAACTGGTCAACCATGTGTAAAAGAATGAACCTAGCAATGAGGTATCATCTCATGCTGGTCAGACTGGATACTATCAAAATTCTACAAAAAATAAATTCTGGAGATGGTGTGGAGAAAAGGGAATCCTCTTACACTGTTGGTGGGACTTCAAACTAGGACAGGCACTATGAAGAACAGTATAGAGATTAGTTTAAAAAACTGGAAACAGAGCAGCCATATGACCTAGCAATCCCACTACTTGGAATACACACCAAGGAAAACAGAATTGAAAGAAACACATGTACCCCAATGTTCATCACAGCACTGTTTATAATAGCCTGAACATGGGTGCAACCAAGATGTCCATTGGAAGACATGTGGATAAGAAATCTTTGGTACAATACTACAAAGCTGTAATAATCAAGACAGTATGCTACTGGCACAAAGACAGAAATATAGATCAATGGAACAAAATAGAATGCCCAGAGGTAAAACCACACACCTAGGGACAACCTCTCTTTGATGAGGGAGCCAAGTACATACAATGGAAAAAATGACTAACTCTTTAACATGTGGTGCTGAGAAAACTGGTCAACCACGTGTAAAAGAATGAACCTAGCAATGAGGTACCATCTCATGCTGGTCGGAATTGATACTATCAAAATTTTACAAAAAATAAATTCTGGAGATGGTGTGGAGAAAAGGGAATCGTCTTACACTGTTGGTGGGACTTCAAACTAGGACAGGCACTATGAAGAACAGTGTAGAGATTAGTTTAAAAAACTGGAAGCAGAGCAGCCATATGACTTAGCAATCCCACTACTTGGAAGACCCACCAAGGAAAACAGAATTGAAAGAAACACATGTACCCCAATGTTCATCACAGCACTGTTTATAATAGCCTGGACATGGGTGCAAACAAGATGTCCATTGGGAGACATGTAGATAAGAAATCTTTGGTACGTATACACAATGGAATATTATTCAGCCAGTGAAAAGAATTCATTTGAATCAGTTCTAATGAGGGTGGATTATACTGGAGCCTTATTATATAGACTGAAGCTAGTAAGAATAAAAAACACCAGTACAATATTTTAATGCATATATATGGAATTTAGAAAGATGGTAACAATGACCCTATATGTGAGACAGTAATGTAGACACAAATGTACAGAACAGTCTTTTGGACTCTGTAAGAGAAGGCGAGGGTGACATGATTTGAGAGGACAGCATTGAAACATGTATATTATCACAATTGAAACAGATCTCCAGTTTGGGTTCAATGCATGAGCCAAGGTGCTCAGGGCTGATGCACTGAGATTATCCTGAGGGATGGGATGGGGAGGGAGGTGGAAGGAATGTTTAGCATCAGGAATACATGTAAACCCATGGCTGATTCATGTCAATGTATGGAAAACGCACTGCAATATTTTAAAGTAACTAGCCCCCAATTAATATAAATAATTTTTAATGTACTTAAAAAAAGCCTGCTAGGCTTCTCCAGTGATCCAGTGGCTTAAGAATGTGCTTGTCAATGCAGAGGACATGTGTTTGATCCTTTGTCTGAGGAGACCACACATGCTATGAAAGTAGATAATCCTGTTTGCCCCAACTACCTAACCTGGGTTCCCTAGAGCTTCTGCTTTGCAATAGAAGGAAGTACCATTAGAAGCTAGCTCACTGCAATGAAGAGTAATCCCCACTTACTGCAACTTGAGAAACTTTGTGCACAGAATGAAGACTCAGTGCAGCCATAAATAAATAAATTCTAAAAATTATAAATAAATAAATTATAGATTTTTAAATTTTTAAATTCTTCCATGTTATATGAAATTCTTGTATTTCATTGAATATCCAGATGTTGAATTTACTACATGAAATATGGAATTCCCCTATTTCAAATATAAAAGATCAAGGGCACTCTTACAAAATGAAATGTANTGCAATAGAAGGAAGTACCATGAGAAGCTAGCTCACTGAAATGAAGAGTAATCCCCACTTACTGCAACTTGAGAAACTTTGTGCACAGAATGAAGACTCAGTGCAGCCATAAATAAATAAATTCTAAAAATTATAAATAAATAAATTATAGATTTTTAAATTTCTTCCATGTTATATGAAATTCTTGTATTTCATTGAATATCCAGAGGTTGAATTTACTACACGAAATATGGAATTCCTCTATTTCAAATATAAAAGATCAAGGGCACTATTACAAAATGAAATATAAAATCTCTATATTTCACATATCAGTATCTTGGTGTAGATTTCCTATATGATTCTCTAAATTTCACATAGGAAAATATAGGTGTCAATTCTGTTTGAAAGTTGGAATTCTCTATAATTCATATTTGAAATTCAGGATGATTATACTTCCTATTGCAAATGTGGAATTCACTAATTTGTTCTGAAATTCTCATTGTAGATTTTAGTAGTCAGTGCAAATTTCCATATTTCAAGTGTTTACCATTGAAGCTACCAGGGAACTTTATTATTTTTAGGAAAACCTCCGAGATTTTCCAAAGTTAACACCCCAAATATTTGTCCTTTTTCATGATAGCTGAGTGTGATGTAAAAACTGGAAGTCAGGAGATACGTGGGGTAACAGGCAAGTTTGGGCTTGGGGTACAAAATGATGTGGAACAAAGGCTAAATGCAGAGTTTTGCAAATACAAAGGTTAAAAATGGAAACAGCAACAGACAGTGTTTTGGGCTCCAAAATCACTGGGGACAGTGATTACAGCCATGAAAATAAAAGACTCTTGCTCCCAGGAAGAAAATCTCTGACAACATAGACACAGTGTGCTGAGAAGTAGAGACATCACTTTGTGGACAAAGGTCCTTGTAGGAAAACTAGTTGTTCCCTGCCCCCCTCCAGGGATGTCCATCTTGTGTGACCCTACACAGGATGGCTTAGTGTCACTGAGTTACACATGGTGGGGGCCTATGTAATCAATTGGTTAGGTTTCTGTGATTGTGGTTTCAGGGTTTCTGGCCTCTAATGCTCTCTCTCAGCAATTACCATCTTACTGGGGTTTCTCTTACTTTGGACGTGGAATATCTCTTCACTGCTACTACAGCAAAGCACAGCCACTGCTCCTTAACTTGCCCATGGGATATCTCTTCTTGACTGCTGGCTATTCCACTGCCACAGAGTCACAGCTTGCTGCTCTAGCAAATTTAAAAAACACAGTAATGGCCACAGGAATGGAAAATGTCAGTTTTCATTCCAATCCCAAAGAGAGGCAATGCCAATGAATACTCAAACTACTACACAATTGCCTTCATTAATGGAGAAGGAAATGGCAACCCACGCCAGTACTCTTGCCTGGAAAACTCCATCGGGAGAGGAGCCTGGTAGGCTGCAGTCCATGGAGTCGCTACGAGTCAGACATGAATGAACGACTTCACTTTCATTTTTCACTTTCCTAACTTGGATAAGGAAATGGCAACCCACTCCAGTGTTCTTGCCTGGAGAGGATGAGACGGTTGGATGGCATCACAGACTCAATTGGCATAAGTTTTGGTAGACTCTGGGAGTTGGTTATGGACAGGGAGGCCTGGACTCCTGAGGTCTATGTGGTCACAGAGAGTCGGATATTACTGTGAGAATGAACTGAACTGATCCGAGCCGATGTATGGATGTGAGAGTTCGAGTATAAAGAAGGCTGATTGCCAAAAACTCTGTCTCGCTTAAGGTGACTACCATGAGTCCCTTGGACAGCAAGGATTTCAACCCAGTCAATCCTAAAAGAAACTAAATGTTCATTGGAAAGACTGATGTTGAAGCTCAAACTCTAATAATTTGGCTAAAGGATCCAGGAAGAAAGATTGTTACTCTACCTTATCCTGAAACATTATTGACTCTGATGTGGGAAAGACTGAGTGCAGAAGAAAAGGGCAAGAGAAGTTGAGTTGGTTGGACATACTGGAACCTCTTGACTCAACAAAGATGAGTCTGAGCAAAGAGCTGGAGACAGGGAAGGGCAGGGAAGCCTGGAGTGCTGCTGTCCATTGTGTGGCAGAGTTGGAACTGGCTGGTCAACTGAAAATCAACAACAACTTTGTTTCACATATGTCAATCAGGAGAAGATTTTTGAGCCTGAAATATGGAATTTTCTATATTCCCTTAGGAAAATTAGATGCTTCTTTATGAATTATGAACATCTTTCCATTTTATTTATGAATGTCTAGGTGGCTATTTTACTTCTGAAACTATGAGAGATTCAATTTCTCAGGCACTAAATTTTAATATAATAGGTTTACATCTATTGCAAATAGAGTATTGTACATCTCAAATGTGAAAATCAGGGTATACATGTCTTTATGGGACATGTCATTAGAAAATCACGGTGTCCATTTTCCTACGTTAAATATGAAATTCTCCATATTTCCAAGAACAAAACTGAGCAAAATTTTTGTTACACAAAATATGTAATTGTTTTTATTTTCTTTTCAAAAATCTATGTTGTCACTTTCCAGTATGATTAATGGAATCTGGGGTATTCATGCATAAAAAGGTGGGTTCTAGAAAATCTTACATGAATTATGAAACACACATTATTCTATGTATAAACATCAAGCCATATGTTTTGTTGCATGAAATATGGTATTCTTGAGAGAATGTTAAAGTTTAATACCAAACAAAATTCTGTAAAATACTTATCCTTCAGTTAAAAATGAACATAAAAAAGTTGCCCAAATATGGTATTCTGTATATTTTATATTTCATTCCCTATATGTAGATATTTCTAACTGAAATAGGGAATTCTCTATATCTCACATATGTAAATCTGAAAGCAGCGTCTCTGATATGCAATTTTGCAAATACAAAGGTTAAAAATGGAAACAGGAACAGACAGTGTTTTGGGCTCCAAAATCACTGGGGACAGTGATTACAGCCATGAAAATAAAAGACTCTCGCTCCTAGGAAGAAAATCTCTGACAACATAGACACACTGTACTAAGAAGTAGACACCATCACTTTGTGGACAAAGGTCCATGTAGGAAAACTAGTTGTTCCCCGGCCCTCTCCGGGGATGTCCATCTTGTGTGACCCTACACAGGATGGCTTAGTTTCACTGAGACATGGTGGGGGCCTATGTAATCAATTGGTTAGGTTTCTGTGATTGTGGTTTCAGGGTTTCTGGCCTCTAATGCCCTCTCTCAGCAANCCAGGGATATATGTACGGATGTCCATCTTGTGTGACCCTACACAGCATGGCTTAGTTTCACTGAGTTAGACATGTTGGGGGCCTATGTAATCATTTGGTTAGGTTTCTGTGATTGTGGTTTCAGGGTTTCTGGCCTCTAATGCCCTCTCTCAGCAATTACCATCTTACTGGGGTTTCTCTTACTTTGGACGTGGAATATCTCTTCACTGCTACTACAGCAAAGCACAGCTGCTGCTCCTTAACTTGCCCATGGGATATCTCTTCTTGACTGCTGGCTACTCCAGTGCCACAGAGTCACAGCTTGCTGCTCTAGCAAACTAAAAACACAGTAATGGCTACAGGAATGGAAAATGTCAGTTTTCATTCCAATCCCAAACAGAGGCAATGCCAAAGAATACTCAAACTACTACACAATTGTCTTCATTAATAGAGAAGGAAATGGCAACGCACTCCAGTACTCTTGCCTGGAAAACCCCATCGGCAGAGGAGCCTGGTAGGCTACAGTCCATGGGGTCGCTACGAGTCAGACATGCCTGAGAGACTTCACTTTCACTTTTCACTTTCCTAACTTGGATAAGGAAATGGCAACCCACTCCAGTGTTCTTGCCTGGAGAATCCAAGACACACTGTACTAAGAAGTAGACACCATCACTTTGTGGACAAAGGTCCATGTAGGAAAACTAGTTGTTCCCCGGCCCTCTCCGGGGATGTCCATCTTGTGTGACCCTACACAGGATGGCTTAGTTTCACTGAGACATGGTGGGGGCCTATGTAATCAATTGGTTAGGTTTCTGTGATTGTGGTTTCAGGGTTTCTGGCCTCTAATGCCCTCTCTCAGCAATTACCATCTTACTGGGGTTTCTCTTACTTTGGACGTGGAATATCTCTTCACTGCTACTACAGCAAAGCACAGCCGCTGCTCCTTAACTTGCCCATGGGATATCTCTTCTTGACTGCTGGCTAGTCCAGTGCCACAGAGTCACAGCTTGCTGCTCTAGCAAACTAAAAAAACACAGTAATGGCTACAGGAATGGAAAATGTCAGTTTTCATTCCAATCCCAAACAGAGGCAATGACAAAGAATACTCAAACTACTACACAATTGTCTTCATTAATAGAGAAGGAAATGGCAACCCACTCCAGTACTTTTGCCTGGAAAACCCCACCAGCAGAGGAGCCTGGTAGGCTACAGTCCATGGGGTCGCTACGAGTCAGACATGACCGAGCGACTTCACTTTCACTTTTCACTTTCCTAACTTGGATAAGGAAATGGCAACCCACTCCAGTGTTCTTGCCTAGAGAATCCCAGGGACGGAGGAGCCTGGTGGGCTGCCATCTATGGAGTCGCACAGAGTCGGACATGACTGAAGCGACTTAGCAGCAGTAGCTGCTAAGTAGCTGCTAAGTAAAGTATAATAAAAGTAAAGTAATAATAAAAGTTCTCCAAGGCAGGCTTCAACAATATGTGAACCATGAAATTTTATATGCTCAAGCTGGTTTTGGAAAAGGCAGAGGAACTAGAGATCAAATTGCAAACATCCCTGGATCTCTGAAAAAGCAAGAGGGTTCAAGCCCCCCCCCCCAAATAAACAAACAAACAAACCAAACAATTTATATTTCTAATTTATTGATTATGCCAAAGACTTTGACTCTATGGATCACAATAAACTGTGGAAAATTCTACAAGAAATGGGGATATCAAACCAACTTACCTGTCTCTTGAGAAATCTAGATGCAGGTTAGGAATCAACAATTAGAAAAAGGCATGGAAGTACAGACTGGTTCCAAGTAGGAAATGGAGTTGGTCAAGGCTGATTTGTCACCCTGCTTATTTAACTTATATGCAGAAAACATCATGAGAAACACTGGGATCTGTGAAGTAGAAGCTGGAATCAAGATTGCACAGATAAATATCAATAAATGCAAATATGCAGATGATACCACACTTATGGCAGAAAAAGTGGAAGATCTAAAATCCTCTTCATGAAAGTGAAATAGAGTGAAAGAATAAAAAAGATTAAAATTCAACATTCAGAAAACTAACATCATGGTATCTGGTCCCATCACTTCATGGCATGGCAAATAGACAGGGAACAAAAACAAAATTCTTTAAAATGATTATCCTTCAGTTAAAAATGAACACTAAAAAAGTTACCCAAACATGCTATTCTGTATAATTTATATTTCATTCCCTACATGTAGATATTTCTAACTGAAATAGTGAATTCTCTGTATCTCACATATGTAAATCTTCAAGCAGCATCTCCAATATGCAGTAGTGAATTCTCTATACTTAATAGAGGAAAAACTGCTGAACAATCTTGTACATGTAAGAGTGGGATTTCTGTTCCTTTCATATGTGAACACCAGGCTACAAATTTTCTTATGATATATGAACCGTACATATTTTGGATATGAAAGCTTGAGTGAAGCAATTTTACCTGAAATATGCATCTAGTCAATGCTGTTGTTTATCCAGAAGTCATGTATGGAAGTGAGAGATAGACTACAAAGAAAGCTGGTCAAGAAAATTAATGGTTTTAAACTGTTGTATATTTTGGATATGAAAGCTTGAGTGAAGCAATTTTACCTGAAATATGCATCTAGTCAATGCTGTTGTTTATCCAGAAGTCATGTATGGAAGTGAGAGATAGACTACAAAGAAAGCTGGTCAAGAAAATTAATGGTTTTAAACTGTTGTGTTGAAGAAGGCTCTTGAGAGTCTCTAGGATGGCTTGGGGAAATCTAACCAGTCCATCCTACAGGAC
The DNA here is from genome assembly GCA_006410635.1 of Cephalophus harveyi. Lineage (NCBI taxonomy): Eukaryota > Metazoa > Chordata > Mammalia > Artiodactyla > Bovidae > Cephalophus > Cephalophus harveyi. The sequence goes on from SJYT01008420.1 coordinate 9,362, forward strand.
ATTAATCCTGAATACTATTTGCAAGACTGGGGTTAAAGATGAGACTCCAGTATTTTGGCTATCTGATGTGAAGAACTGACTCATTGGAAAGGACCCTGATGACGGGAAAGAATCAAGGGAGGAGGAGGAGGAGGGACAATAGAAGATGAGAAGGTTGGATGGCATCACCAAATCAATGGACATGACATTGGGTAAACTCAGTGAGTTGGTGGTGGACAGGGAGGCCTGGCATATTTCAGTTTATGGGGCATAAAGACTTGAAAGCAGGGTGACAATATACAGCCTTGACGCACTCCTTTTCCTATTTGGAACCAGTCTGTTGTTCCATGTCCAGTCCTAAGAGGGACAATAGAAGATGAGAAGGTTGGATGGCATCACCGAATCAATGGACATGACATTGAGTAAACTCAGTGAGTTGGCGGTGGACAGGGAGGCCTGGTATATTTCAGTTTATGGGGCACAAAGACTTGAAAATAACTGAGGTACAAAACTGAATGGGACTGAACATGCCCCTGTCCATCAGAACAAGAACCAGCTTCCGCCCTGAGTTAGTCTCTCCCATTAGGAAGCTTCCACAAGCCTCTTATCCTTATCCATCAGAGGGAAAACAGAATGAAAATCATAATCACAGAAAACTAACCAAACTGATCACATGGCCCATAGCCTTGTCTAACTAAATGAAAGTATGAGCCATGCTCATACTTGGGTGTTGGTCCACCCAAGGTGGACTGGTCATGGTAAAGTGTTTTCACAAAACGTTTCTCTTGGAGAAGGGAATGGAAAACCTCTTCAGTATCCCTACTTTGTGAAACCCAGGAGCAGCATGTAATGACAAATTATAGCATAGAGAAAGAGGAACTCCCAAGGGGGGCAGGTGCCCAATATGCTTTTGGAGATCAGTGGAGAAGAAACTACAAAATGAATGAAGGCATGGAGCTTGATCAAAAACAGCACCCAGTTGCAGATATGACTGGTGATGGAATGAAGCCCAATGCTGTAAAGAGTAATGTTGCATAGGAACCTGGAAGGTTATGTTCATGGATTAAAGAGAATTGCAAGGGGTCAAACAGGTGATGCCAAGAGTGAGCATTGACATTTTAGGAATCAGTGAGTTAAAATGGACTAGAATGGGTGACTTTAACTCAGATGGCCATTATGTCTACTACTCTGGGCAAGAAGCCCTTAGAAAAAAATGGAGTAGCCATCATAGTCAACAAAGAGTCTGAAATATAGTACTTGGAGGCAATCTCCAAAGAGACAGAATGATCTCTGTTTATTTCCAAAACCAACCAGTCAATATTACAGTCACCAAAGCCTGTGCCACTAATAGCAGTGCCAGATAAGCTGAAGTAGTATGAAGACCTACAAGATCTAGAACTTCCACACATAAAAGACGTCCTTTTCATCAAAGGGGAATGGAATGAAAAAGTAGGAAGTCAAGAGACACCTGGAGTAACAGGAAAATTTGGCCTTGGAGGACAAAATGAAGCCACTCAAAAGAAAACTTAGGAAAAAATGGAGTAGCCATCATAGTCAACAAAGAGTCTGAAATATAGTACTTGGAGGCAATCTCCAAAGAGACAAAATGATCTCTGTTTATTTCCAAAACCAACCAGTCAATATTACAGTCACTAAAGCCTGTGCCACTAATATTTAATGTCAAATAAGCTGCAGTAGTATGAAGACCTACAAGATCTCCTAGAATTTCCAAACATAAAAGATGTCCTTTTCATCAAAGGGGAATGGAATGAAAAAGTAGGAAGTCAAGAGACACCTGGAGTAACAGGAAAATTTGGCCTTGGAGGACAAAATGAAGCCACTCAAAAGAAATAGAGCTTTGCCAAGACTACACATGGCCTATAGAAAGCACTCATTTCCAGGAACTCCAGAGAAGACTCTACACACGGACATTACCAGATTTTCAATACTGAAATCAGATTGATTCTTTTATTTGTAGCCAAACATGGAGAAACTATATACAGTCAAAAATAAAACTGGGATCTATTATGGTTCATATCATGACCTCCTTATTGCCAATTTCAGACTTAAATTGCAAAAAGTAAGGAAACCACTGGACTCTTCAAGGAGAACCTAAATCATACCCCTTATGATTACACAGTGAAAATGACAAAAATCCAAGGGATTCAATCTGATAGAAAGAGTTCCTGAGTAACTACAGACAGAAGTTTGTGAAATTTTACAAAAGATAGTGATCAAGACCNAAATTGCAAAAAGTAAGGAAACCACTGGACTCTTCAAGGAGAACCTAAATCATACCCCTTATGATTACACAGTGAAAATGACAAAAATCCAAGGGATTCAATCTGATAGAAAGAGTTCCTGAGTAACTACAGACAGAAGTTTGTGAAATTTTACAAAAGATAGTGATCAAGACCCTCCTCAAGAAAAAAAAAAAAATGCAAAAAGGCAAAATATGTGTCTGAATATACCTTTCAAATTACTGAGAAAAGAAGGGAAGCTAGTGAAAGATATATCCAGAGGGCAGACACACTAAAGCATCACTACAGAAACCCATCAATCTAATCACACTAGGACAAAAGCTTTGCCTCACTCAATGAAATTAACCTATGCCCATTGGGCCACACAAGACAGGCGGGTCATGTTAAACAAGTCTGACAGGATGTAGCGAGCAAAATGACAAAGAGACACAGACACACAAAGGACAGAAAAAGACACAACTCTGGCTGGAGGAACAAATCTGCGCAAGCTCCCTTGTGGTTTATTTTTACAGTCCAGTTCTGGGAAGCAATCCAAGAAGTGAAGCACTGCATTCTTTTACCATATAAGTACAAAATTATGATTTCAGCACAGAGGGAGAAAGTGACCTTCACATGTTTACTAAGAAGCCTGTCCAGGACCCCAGCTTCCTCCTACTCATCATGGAGGGTGTGAGACTCCTCATATGTGAGCGGGTCCTTAACCCTTAGGGGTTCGTGTACAGGCTCCCTGGCAGGGTTCCTTGTATGCAAGGATCCCCCTGCCCAGGCAGGACACCCTGTGTGCGGGCACGTTCCTGCCTTCCTATCTGATCCATTCTCAGGCCACTGCTGGTCTCCCACATTTCCCCCTTATTTCTTAGATGCAAAAGCAATTTGTAAGGTGGCTTGGAGGCGTTGCTTCTCCTTTTTTAGTTGTTGCCCTCTGTGCCAACACCGGAAGACTAAAAAAGCAACACAGCATAAAAGCAATATAAGTGCAGTGTTCCCAAAAGTAGTTCCAATAAGTGTGGATACATACCTGAGAGGATTTAAACTATTCAGACCCTTTTGTAGACTCTGTAACAGATCATATTCATTAATATCAGGCAAGGTTCTACTGAAAGTAGATAATATTTGCTGTTCTAACTTCATTATTTCCACAGTACTGTTCTGATGCCCTATTAATGATCGCTTTACCTTTTCCCACCCTTTACTCAGATTGAATGGCACTGGGGTGATACATATCTGGGAAGAGTTCCAATCACATTTTAACATCCTTCTAGTAGACAAGACAGTTAATTGATCCCCAAGCAAAGAAAGACTGTTGAAGATTGAGGACATCGGTCGCAAGTTCACATCTAAATCTCGTTGTTGTTGCCATAACAGGTGAGAGTCCTTATGCCAATCGTGAACAAAATCAGTAGTCTGGATTCCTTGTTGCAAAGCAAGTCCAGCCACCACGGCCGTTGCGATAACTGAGGCAACCGCAAGATCAGAGACTATGATCATTCCCAGCATCCAGCGAGATCGATGAAATAAGGTTAGCATAGTGGTCACAAGATGAGAAACAGCAAAAGAGTCCGACCATGGTCTTGTCAAATTGACAGGCAGCTATAGTTCTGTTGTACCTTTAACAATCAATAGTGACTTAGTATCATTGTTTTGATTTTCAAATCGATTCCACCAAGATCTATTTATACATTGAGTCAAACTGCAATATACACAAGAGATAGTTCCCAAAGTTTCATTCCAGGTCCAATTCCCATACAATAGTGCAAATGGATATTTCACACAAGCCATAGCAAAATAAGATTTATTAACATGCAAATTAACATGAAATGGACCTGATGCATCTGTAACCTTCAGAGAATAATTCCCCTACCATATAGTAATATTTCCAGACACAGCCCATAATTTCCAAATGTCCCCTTGAATATGTGGATAATTTTGTAATTGAAATTGAGGAGGAAACAGTGCAAGCTGTTGCCATTTAACCGTTTCATTGCCATTACCCATTAAGGTGTTATTGATACGATGCCATTTGAGGGATCTGTTAGACCACTTTTCTAAAAACTGCCCATGATCTGGACTCCAGTCCATAATAACAAAACCAGAGTAATTCATAACTTTGAAAGGTCGGTGGCCCCGGCAATGCTCCCAATCTAGAGATTCTAGGGATAGAACAAAAAAGTTAGAAGGGCATAGGGATATAAGTACATCAGGATGATGATCCATCAGAACTGTTGAAGTATGAAAGCCTCTAGCAGAGAAAAGCACAGTAAAAGTAGCAAAATGATTGTCATTATATTTTATCCCCCATGTATTATAAGAATGATGAGAATGCACTTTGGTAGACAAACAAAAGGGGCGTCCACCTATACATAGGGAATGCCCTCTGCTGCAAGAGTAACGTTACTTATATTGTAGTGATTGGTGTGATGAGGCAGTTGCTCTATCCCCCCACGAGCTGGTGGGAGAAAGAAGGCAGTCTCATTAGTGCATACTTGTACTTCAGGTTATCCCCAAGAAACAGCTCTTACAAGAGGGGGATTAGGGACATAAGCCCAATAAGAGTGTACAATTGCTGGCACATACATTACCTGACAGGTAACCACAGCCATCATCGCCAACAAAAAATTGGTAGGATTGAGAGGTTGACCATCATTGGCGAGGGTTTTCTCAGCTTCCTGGGGGAGCTTTTTCAGTTGTCCCCATGTTGGAGGGGATGCACAGCGGGTAGGGAAGGTGAAGCTCCATTGAGCCTAAAGCTCTTCAAACTTTCATACAAAACGGTCATCCACTGGGAATTTTAATCAATCGAGTTGGAGCCCAAAACCTGGAATTATCAATAGATATGAAACCATGTCCCCGCCCCAAATATATTAATGGCGCTGGGATCCAACGCTTTTCTCTATCTTTATACCAAATGGGTGTATTTAACGTCTTCTTATCTTCTTGTCCCTCTTGGAAATGTAGTTCTGCCACTGACAAATTCTTGTCACTCCATATATTTAAAAAATTAAAGTGAATAAAGTTTTATTCAGAATATCTTTAGGTTTTATAAATCTCTCTTGTTACCCCTTTCTTAATTTTTTGAGATAATCACGCAGGGTACGATTAGCTCTTTCAATTATAGCTTGTCCTTGACTATTGTATGGAATCCCAAAAGTATGAGTTACATGATACTGAGAAAGGAATTGGGCTAATTTTACAGATTGGTAAGCAGGTGCATTATCAGTTTTTAATTCCAGTGGTATTCCCATCACTGCAAAACAAGATAATAAATGGGTAATAACAGCATCAGCTTTCTCAGAGTGTAAGGCCCATTGAAAATGTGTGTATGTATCTATAGTGTGATGGACATATTTTTGTCGGCCAAAAGAATGGATGTACAAGACATCCATTTGCCAGATTTGATTAATTTGATGGCCTCTTATGTTGACACCTGGTGGGGTGAATGGCAAATACAAAGAGTGCACATATAGAGCAAAAACAGACAATGTTCTGAGCTTGTTTGCGAGTAATTGCATGAGATTTTTGCAACCCCTTGGAATTAGTATGTTGCAAGTAATGTTCTTGTTTTGCTGCTTCAATAGGATAAAATAAGGCATCTATTGTAGCATTTCCAAATGATAAAGGTCCAGGAATTGTGGAATGAGCATGGATATGAGTAAAGAGAATTAGTTCTGAATGTTGTAACTGTTGTACTCGCTAAAATAATTTATCAATTGGTGTTTTAAGTGTTAATGGAAGAGAGACATAAGGAAGCTGTAAGCAAGAGAGACTAGCATATCGAGAATCTGAAATGATATTAATAGGAAGCTGATAAAAATCTTGCAAAGTCTAGGGAAATAGCCCATAATTCAGCAGGTTGTACAGAAGAAAAGAAGTGAGGGAAAATTTAAAGCTTTCTGGAGTCCAGTATCCAGCTGTGCTTTTGTTTACATCAGTAAAAATAGTGGGATCCTTAACTGGAGTATCAGAAATTGGGAAGTGAGATATCATATGGTTAGATCAAAGAAAATCAATCAGCTTAGAGGAAGGATAATGATTAGAAAAGGAACCAGGATATGAAGCGAGAGAAATTTGCATTTTCATTGAATTGTAGACAAGGAGATATTTGAGCACTTGTTAACTGAGTCACAATTTGATAGGGTTCATGTCCTGATAATTGTAAAACACGATGGAGACCTTTCTGTATAAGAAATCCCAACTTATCCATGTAAGTAGTCAATTTCTTGGAGAAACTGTTAGGTAAGAAAACCCATTCTAGTAGTCCTTCTTCCTGAGCTATTACCCCAGACGGAGAACAGGGAGTGTGGAATATAATAAAGGAAATGGGCTGAGATGGATGCAGGTAAGTTAGAAAACCTTCATTAAGTCGGTGTTCTACAAATTGGAGTTCCTTCAAAGCTGAGGGGGTCAGTGTTCGGGGGCTGTCTAAAGCTATGTCCCCTTCTAATGTGGAAAACAGATGCCACAATTGGGAAGTAGGAATTCCAAGCACAGGGCGTAGCCAATTGATATCTCCTGGTAATTTTTGAAAATCATTTAATGTTTTCAAATGGTCTCTTCGGATTTGTAGTGTTTGGGGAGTTATTCATTGTTGTTCCAATATGGTACCTAATAGGAGAAAGGGAAATCTTTTTGGATCTTTTCGGGAGCTATTTGTAAATTATATTCTTTTAATGCCTTTTGTACCTTTAGAAAGAAATCATTGCACTCAGCAACTGTGGGAGCAGCTAACAAGAGATCATCCATATAATGATACAAAATGTAATTGGATCATTCCTTGGGAATAGTTTGCAAAGAATGAGCAACAAACTCTTGGCACAAGGTAAGGCTATTGATTATTCCTTGGGGTAAAACTGTCCATTGATAACGTTTAATAGGTTGAGCATTGTTAAGGACAGGGACAGTAAAAGCAAATTTATCTCTATCTTGCAACTGTAGAGGGATGGTAAAGAAACAATCCTTAAGATCTAATACCATTAATGACCAATTTTGAGGAATCAAGGCTGGAGACGGAAGTCCCAGTTGCAATGTTCCCATGGGCTCAATGCATTTATTAACTTCCCTAAGATCTGTTAACATTCTCCATTTGCCAGATTTCTTTTTCATAACAAAAACAGGAGAATTCCATGGAGAGGTAGAGGGTTCTATATGACCAAGTTGAAGTTACTCTTGTACTAATTGTTCCAAGGCCTCGAGCTTACTATAAGGTAATGGTCATTGCTCAACCCATTTTGGGGTTACATTTAACCATTTTAATGGGAGCACTCGAGGAATTTGAGCAGTGGCTATTAGTTTCCCAAAGGAATGGTTATAGAAGCTCCCAGGGGGGAGAGAAGATCTCCTCCTCAAATATTGATGGTATGTTTATGATATAAAAGGTTATAAATATTGATTTCCCATTTTGAAATTGACATTTCAAAGAATGAGCACTTTTCCATATATCAGCAATTGACCCTAATCCTGTTAAGAGGAGAGGGCTTTTCTCCTTTTCCCATTCAAAGGGCCATTATTGTGAAGATATGATGGAGACATCGGCCCCAGTATCTACTAATCCTTCAAATCTTTGTCCTTGAACATACAAGGGGACCACTGGGCAGGAGTCTTTAACAAGCATTTCCCAAAATGTATGTCGCCCGTTGCTTCTAAAACCCCCCATTCTTTGGTTAGGAATGGTGGGAAAGGGATGATAGGGTAAGAGAACCAATTGTGCTACACGTTCACCAATTAATAGAGATAATGTGATAGATGAAGAGGATTAAAATTTCTCCGACATAATCTGAATCAATCACTCCAGGTGTAATAGTCAAACCCCTTAAGGCCACACTGCTACAGCCTAATATTAGGAAAAAAGTGCCCATAGGTAATGGCCCAAAAACATTAGTCCGTAATTTATAAACTCTTCCCCTTGGGGAGAGAAGGACATTCTCTGCTAAGGGTAGATCAGCTGCTGCACTTCCTGAAGTGGCAGAATATAAATCGGACACCAGATACACTGCTACAGCCTGATATTAGGCCAAAAGTGCCCATAGGTAATGGCCCAAAAACATTAGTCCATATTTTATAAACTCTTCCCCCTGGAAAGAGAAGGACATTCTCTGCTAAGGGTAGATCAGCTGCTGCACTTCCTGAAGTGGCAGAATATAAATCACACACCAGTAAATGTCCAGGTGATTTCAAGGCATCAGTAGCCTTCAAGGATTGCTGTGAAACAAAGGGGCCACTTGAAGGTTGGAGGGTAGAGATGGGGGTCCCCAAAACCATCCCTGGGCCTCGGGGACTGAGGCCCATTGGGTCGTTTCCCAAAATGGGATTGCTAAATTTATCTTTTTTGGAATGGAATTCATTGGTCCAGTGAAGCCCTTTGCCACACCGGTGACAGGGCCCAGGGGGCTTATTTTGTTTTATATTGTCCTGTTTTGCTTTCAATTTTTGGCAATCCTTTTTCATATGTCCAGGCTTTTCACAATGATAGCAATTTCCACCCTGTTTTGGTTTTATGGCTTGGGCCAAGGCTGCAGCAAAGACAGTAGCATTTTGCTTTGTTCCTCCCACTCCAGAGCAAGCAATGATATACTCAGCTATAGAAGCTCCTTGTTCCTTTAAGGGGCCCAAAATACGTTGGCATTCTGGGTTAGCATTTTCAAAAGCCAGTGTCTGTAAGAGTATCTCTGAAATTTCATCATGACCAATGGTTCGCTCCATTGCCACCCACAAGCTAGCCAGGAAGTCCGTATAAGGCTCATTAGGCCCTTGTAAAGTTTTTGTGAATGAAGGTTTTGTGTGTCCTGTGGGCACAACACGACACCAAGCCCGAAAAAAGACTTGGGGTACCTGTTGCAAATCTTGATCTGAATATTGGACCTGTTCTCTCAAGGCTCTAAATTGTCCTTCTCTCATTAATTTATCCTCCAGTGGACTTGGAGGGTTTTGCCCTTCATTTATTCGAGCCTGCTTCTGAGCCTCTTCTTCTTACCAGCTCCTTAATTGCAACCATTGGGACCCTTCAAGCACAGCTTGAGCAATTGATTCCCAATCTAAAGGAAGCACTAATTTAGCTTTTCCTATTGACTCCAGCATAGTCAAAACAAAAGGGGAATGAGGACCATATTGCGCCTTGGCGGCCTTAAGATCTTTAAAGAATTTATATTCAAAAGGTAAATATTGCACATTTCCCATATTGTTAGGAGCATCTTGGTGTTGAATTGGAAAAAGCTGTGGAGGATCTATAAAACCACCAGGGGGCGCATGAACATCATCATCGTAAAGCATAGCAGCTGGAAAAGAAAAGTTGCACCCCTCCCATCCGACATCCAGGATCTTGGAAGAAACTGCAAAGACACACGTATAAGGAGGGGTGGAGGGAGTGGGAGCTCGTCGCAAATCTTTTTGGTGGGTTTTCCACCACTGTTGAAATAACCAGGTCATTTTTTCCACCTCGCCATCAGCCGCTGATGAAGAGGATGATGACATGGAACTATCAGACTCAGCATCAGATTCCTCTTCCCCGGGCGGTGGCGCTGTAGCCGCCACAGCTGCCGTAGCACCGCTTGCAGCAGCAGCTCTTTGTTTTCTGCCCAGAACTTCTTCATATATAGCTTCTGACTTGGTGGAATTAGTTTCACTGTCTGTAGATAGTAAAGTGAGAGCCTGTGTAATACCATTACACAGGATCCACAATTTCAAAGGAATTATGTTACCCTTTTGATGTTGCCAATGCAACTCCTTTTGTACTGTTTTCCAGTCTTTTAAGTTCAATTGTATTTTTGTTTGACACTGAAACAAATAGCAATGCTGCTCCACGAGGCAGAATAACTCCGACAAATGGCGACTGGATGCCTTAACCCCAATGAAGTGGAGAAGCCCTTTGACTAACTCCATGTATTTTGCCTTCGCTGATGGGGAGTTCCTCATAATTTTCCCAAAAGTTCCCCTGCCCTGGATCTATAATCCCCGAGGGGTACTCACCCTTTCGGTTTCACTCGAGCCCCACGTTGGGCGCCAGATGTAGCGAGCAAAATGACAAAGAGACACAGACACAGAAAGGACAGACAAAGACACAACTCCAGCTGGAGGAACAAGTCTGCACAAGCCCCCTTGCAGTTTATTTTTACAGTCCAGTTCAGGGAAGCAATCCAAGAAGCGAAGCACTGCATTATTTTACCATAAAAGTACAAAATTATGATTTCAGCACAGAAGGAGAATGTGACCTTCACATATTTACTAAGAAGCCTGTCCAGGACCCCAGCTTCCTCCTAGTCGTCATGGAAGGCATGAGACTCCTCGTATGCGAGTGGGTCCTTAACCCTTAGGGGTTTGTGTACAGGCTCCTTGGCAGGGTACCTTGTATGCAAGCATTCCCCTGCCCAGACAGGACGCCCCATGTGCGGGCACGTTCCTGCCTCCCTATCTGACCCACTCTTAGGCCACTGCTGGTCTCCCACACAGAATGTGGTCCATAGAGAAGAAAAGGGCAAAACATTTCAGTATTCTTGCCTTGAGAATCCTATGAACAGGATGAAAATGCAAAATGATAGGATACTAAAAGAGGAACTCCCCAAGTCAGTAGGTGCCCCATATGTTACTGGATATCACGGGATAAATAATTCCAGAAAGAATGAAGGGATGGAGCCAAAGCAAAAACAATATTCAGTTGTGGATGTGACTGGTGATAAAGGCAAGGTTCAATGCTGTAAAGAGAAATATTGCATAGGAACCTGGAATGTTAGCTCCAAGAATCAAGGCAAGTTGGAAGTCGTCAAACAGGAGATGGCAACAATTATGACATTCTAGGAATCAGCAAACTAAAATGGACTTGAATGGATGAACTTAACTGAGATGAGCATTTTATCTACTACTGTGGGCAGGGATCACTTAGAAGAAATGGAGTAGCCATCATGGTCAACAAAAGAATCTTAAATGCAGTACTTGGATGCAATCTCAAAAATGATAGAATGATCTCTGTTGATTTCCGAGGCAAACCATTCAATATCACAGTAATCCAAGTCTATGCCCGAAGCAGTAATGCTGAAGAAGCTGAAGCTGAATCATTCTATGAAGACCTGCAAGACCTTTTAAAACTAACAACCAAAAAAAGATGCCCTTTTCATTATAGGGGACTGAAATACAAAAGTAGGAAGTCAAGTCACATTTAAAAAAAAAAACAAAAAAACAGGCAAATTTGGCCTTGGAATATGGAATGAAGCAGGGCAAAGGCTCAGAGAACACAATGATCAAAGCAAACACCCTCTTCCAACAACACAAGAGAAGACTCTACACATGGATATAACCAGATGGTCAACACCAAAATCAGATTGATTATATTCTTTGCAGCCAAAGATGGAGAAGCTCTATACAGTCAGCAAAAACAAGACAGGCAGCTGACTGTGGCTCAGATCATGAAACCCTTATTGACAAATTCAGACTTGAAGAAAGTAGGGAAAACCAAGAGACAAACTGAAGTATGACCTAAATTGAATCCCTTATGATTATACAATGGAAGTGAGAAATAGACTTACGGAACTAGATCTGATAGATAAAGTTCCTGATGAACAGGCTCAATGCATTTATTAACTTCCCTAAGATCTGTTAACATTCTCCATTTGCCAGATTTCTTTTTCATAACAAAAACAGCCGAATTCCATGGAGGGGTAGAGGGTTCTATATGACCAAGTTGAAGTTGCTCTTGTACTAATTGTTCCAAGGCCTCGAGCTTACTATGACGTAATGGTCACTGCTCAACCCATTTTGGAGTTACATTTAACCGTTTTAATGGGAGCACTCGAGGAATTTGAGCAGTGGCTATTAGTTTCCCAAAGGAATGGTTATAGAAGCTCCCAGGTGGGAGAGAAGATCTCCTCCCCAAATATTGATGGTATGTTTATGATATAAAAGGTTATAAATATTGATTTTCCATTTTGAAATTGACAGTTCAAAGAATGAGTACTTTTCCATATATCAGCAATTGACCCTAATCCTGTTAACAGGAGAGGGCTTTTCTCCTTTTCCCATTCAAAGAGCCATTGTTGTGAAGATATGACGGAGACATCAGCCCCAGTATCTACTAATCCTTCAAATCTTTGTCCTTGAACATACAAGGGGACCGACCACTGGGCAGGAGTCTTTAACAAGCATTTCTCAAAATGTATATCGCCCGTTGCTTCTAAAACCCCCCATTCTTTGGTTAGGAATGGTGGGAAAGGGATGATAGGGTAAGATAACCAATTGTGCTACACGTTCACCAATTAATAGAGATAATGTGATAGATGAAGAGGATTAAAATTTCTCTGACATAATCTGAATCAATCACTCCAGGTGTAATAGTCAAACCCCTTAAGGCCACACTGCTACAGCCTAATATTAGGCCAAAAGTGCCCATAGGTAATGGCCCGAAAACATTAGTCCGTAATTTATAAACTCTTCCCCATAGGGAGAGAAGGACATTCTCTGCTAAGGGTAGATCAGCTGCTGCACTTCCTGAAGTGGCAGAATATAAATCGGACAACCAGTAAATGTCCAAGTGATTTCAAGGCATCAGTAGCCTTCAAGGATTGCTGTGAAACAAAGGGGCCACTTGAAGGTTGGAGGGTAGAGATGGGGTCCCCAAAATCATCCCTGGGCCTCGGGGACTGAGGCCCATTGGGTAGTTTCCCAAAATGAGATTGCTAAATTTATCTTTTTTGGAACGGAATTCATTGGTCCAGTGAAGCCCTTTCCCACACTGGCGACAGGGCCCAGGGGGCATATTTTGTTTTATATTGTCCTGTTTTGCTTTCAATTTTTGGCAATCCTTTTTCATATGTCCAGGCTTTTCACAATGATAGCAATTTCCACCCTGTTTTGGTTTTATGGCTTGGGCCAAGCCTGCAGCAAAAACAGTAGCATTTTGCTTTGTTCCCTCCCACTCCAGAGCAAGCCATGATATACTCAGCTATAAAAGCTCCTTGTTCCTTTAAGGGGCCCAAAATACATTTGCATTCTGGGTTAGCATTTTCAAAAGCCAGTGTCTGTAAGAGTATCTCTGAAATTTCATCATGACCAACGGTTCGCTCCATTGCCACCCACAAGCTAACCAGGAAGTCCGTATAAGGCTCATTAGGCCCTTGCAAAGTTTTTGTGAATGAAGGTTGTGTGTGTCCTGTGGGCACAACACAACACCAAGCCTGAAAAAAGACTTGGGGTACCTGTTGCAAATCTTGATCAGAATATTGTACCTGTTCTCTCAAGGCTCTAAATTGTCCTTCTCCCATTAATTTATCCTCCAGTGGACTTGGAGGGTTTTGCCCTTCATTTATTCAAGCCTGCTTCTGAGCCTCTTCTTTTTACCAGCTCCTTAATTGCAACCATTGGGACCCTTCAAGCACAGCTTGAGCAATTGATTCCCAGTCTAAATGAAGCACTAATTTAGCTTTTCCTATTGACTCCAGCATAGTCAAAACAAAAGGGGAATGAGGACCATATTGCACCTTGGCGACCTTAAGATCTTTAAAGAATTTATATTCAAAAGGTAAATATTGCACATTTGCCATATTATTAGGAGCATCTTGGTGTTGAATTGGAAAAAGCTGTGGAGGATCTATAAAACCACCAGGGGGCGCAGGAACATCATCATCGTAAAGCATATCAGTCGGAAAAGAAAAGTGGCACCCCTCCCGCCCGACATCCAGGCTCTTGGAAGAAACCAGAAAGACAGACGTGTAAGGAGGGGTGGAGGGAGTGGGAGCTCGCCGCAAATCCTTTTGGTGGGTTTTCCACCACTGTATCAGTCGGAAAAGAAAAGTGGCACCCCTCCCGCCCGACATCCAGGCTCTTGGAAGAAACCAGAAAGACAGACGTGTAAGGAGGGGTGGAGGGAGTGGGAGCTCGCCGCAAATCCTTTTGGTGGGTTTTCCACCACTGTTGAAATAACTGAATCATTTTTTCCACCTCGCCATCAGCCGCTGATGAAGAGGATGATGAGATGGAACTATCAGATTCAGCATCAGATCCCTTTTCCCCGGGCGATGGCGTGGTAGCCACCGCAGCTGCCACAGCACCGCTTGCAGCAGTAGCTCTTTGTTTTCTGCCCGGAAACTCTTCATATATAGCTTCTGACTTGGTGGATTTAGTTTCACTGTCTGTAGATAATAAAGTGAGAGACTGTGTAATAGCATTACACAGGGTCCACAATTTCGAAGGAATTATGTTACTCTTTTGATGTTGCCAATGCATTTTCTTTTGTACTGTTTTCCAGTCTTTTAAGTTCAATTGTACTTTTGTTTGACACTGAAACCAATAGCAATGCTGCTCCACGAGAGATAAGAAAGCCTTCTTCAGCGATCAATGCAAAGAAATAGAGGAAAAGAACAGAATGGGAAAGACTAGTGATCTCTTTAAGAAAATTAGAGATACCAAAGGGCTATTTCATGCAAAGATGGGCTCGATAAAGGACAGAAATGGTTTGTAACTAACAGAAACAGAAGGTATTAAGAGGTGGCAAGAATACACAGAAATACTGTACAAAGAAAAATCTTCACAACCAAGATAATCACGATGGTGTGATTACTCCCTGAGAGCCAGACATCCTGGAATGTGAAGTCATGTGGGCCTTAGAAAGCATTACTACAAACAAAGCATCCAGAAAGATGATGCTGTTAAAGTGCTACATTCATTATGTTAGCAAATTTGGATAACTCAGCAGTGGCCACAGGACTGGAAAAGGTAAGTTTTCATTCCAATCCCAAAGAAAGGCAGTGCCAAACAATGCTCAGTGGGCCTTAGAAAGCATTACTACAAACAAAGCATCCAGAAAGATGATGCTGTTAAAGTGCTACATTCATTATGTTAGCAAATTTGGATAACTCAGCAGTGGCCACAGGACTGGAAAAGGTAAGTTTTCATTCCAATCCCAAAGAAAGGCAGTGCCAAACAATGCTCAAACTACCACACAATTGCACTCATCTCACACGGTAGTAAAGTAATGCTCAAAATTCTCCAATCCAAGCTTCAGCAATACATGAACCGTGAACTTTCAGACGTTCAAGCTGGTTTTGAAAAAGGTAGGGGAACAAGAGATCACATTGCCATCATCTGCTGGATCAGTGAAAAAGGAAGAGAGTTCCAGAAAAACATCTATTTCTGCTTTATTGATTATGCCAAAGCCTTTGACTCTGTAGATCACAATAAACTGTAGGAAATTCTAAAAGAGACGGAAATACCAGACCACCTGACTTGCCTCTTGAGAAACGTATATGCAGGTCAGGAAGCAACAGTCAGGACTGAACATGGAACAACAGACTGGTTCCAAATAGGAAAAGGAGTGTATCAAGGTTATATACTGTCACTCTGCTTATTTAACTTATATGCAGAGTACATCATGAGAAACGCTGGACTGGAAGAAGCACAAGCTGGAAAGACGATTGCCAGTGGAAATGTCAACAACCTCAGATATGCAGATGACACCAGCCTCATGGCTGAGGAGTGGAACAGGAGAGTGAAAAAGTTGGTTTAAAGCTCAACATTCAGGAAACGAAGATTATGGCCTGTAGTCCCATCACGTCATGGGAAATAGATGGGGAAACAGTGGAAAGAGTGTCAGACTTTATTTTTAGGGGCTCCAAAATCACTGCAGATGGTGACTGCAGCCATGAAATTAAAAGACGCTTACTCCTTGGAAGGAAAGTTATGACCAACCTAGATAGCATATTCAAAAGCAGAGACAATACTTTGCCAACAAAGGTCTGCCTAGTCAAGGCTATGGTTTTTCCAGTAGTCATGTATGGATGTGAGAGTGGAACTGTAAAAAAAGCTGAGCACTGAAGAATTGATGCTTTTGAAGTGTGGTGTTGGAGAAGACTCTTGAGAGTCCCTTGGACTGCAAGGAGATCCAACCAGTCTATTCTGAAGGAGATCAGTCCTGGGATTCCTTTGGAGGGAAGGATGCTAAAGCTGAAACTCCAGTACTTTGGCCACCTTATGCAAAGTGTTGACTCATTTGAAAAGATTCTGATGCTGGGAGGGATTGGGGGCAGGAAGAGAAGGGGACAACAGAGAATGAGATGGCAGGATGGCATCACTGACTCGAGGGACATGAGTCTGAGTGAACTGTGGAAGTTGGTGATGGACAGGGAAGCCTGGTATGCGATTCATGGGGTCATGAAGAATCGGACATGACTGAGCGACTGAACTGACTGATTGAACTGATACCTCATATATGAATCTATGCTTTCGTTTTCTACCATTAAAAGTGAAGTTCTGGAAGGAGATCAGTCCTGGGATTCCTTTGGAGAGAATGATGCTGAAGCTGAAACTCCAGTACTTTGGCCACCTCATGCAAAGTGTTGACTCATTTGAAAAGACTCTGATGCTGGGAGGGATTGGGGACAGGAGGAGAAGAGGATGACAGTGAATGAGATGGCTGGATGGCATCACTGACTCGAGGGACGTGAGTCTGAGTGAACTGTGGAAGTTGGTGATGGACAGGGAAGCCTGGTATGGAATTCATGGGGTCACAAAGAATCGGACATGACTGAGTGACTGAACTGACTGACTGAACTGATACCTTATATATGAATCTATGCTTTCGTTTTCTACCATTAAAAGTGAAGTTCTGGATATTTCACAAAGGACAATCTTGACACTGCTTTTTGAAGATATGGAAAACCTGTAGGAAAATGCAATTATCTCTATTGCACAAATTAAAATCTGGGCACCCCTGTTTCTTAATGAAGTAAGGAGTTTGCTGTATTTGTAATAATATACCCAAACAAAGGATTGATTACATGAAGTGGGGAATGGTTTGTTTTTACTGTATCAAAGCCTAGGTGCTAAGTCTCCATCATGTAATTTGGACTTCTCTATACTTCATATTCGCAGAAGGCAATGACACCCCACTCCAGTACTCTTGCCTCGAAAATCCCATGGATGGAGGAGCCTGGAAGGCTGAAGTCCATGGGGTCGCTGAGGTTGGACATGATTGAGCTATTTCACTTTCACTTTTCACTTTCCTGCATTGGAGAAGGAAATGGCAACCCATTCCAGTGTTCTTGCCTGGAGAATCCTAGTGACAGGGGAGCCTGGTGGGCTGCTGTCTATGGGGTCACACAAAGTTGGACACAACTGAAGTGACTTAGCAGCACACTTCATATTTCAGTTCAGAATGGAGATTTTCCTATAAAGAACTGGAAATATCTATATTTCATATGAAGCACTGGTTCTTCAGCTACATAAACATCTATGTTCCCTGTTTGTTTGTTTCTATGTGCCTTGAACATTTGTGTGTCTACTCACATGAGCTTGTTGTCCACGTTTGTGTGACTTTCTGTGTGGATGTGTGTCCAACCACAGCTGACAGAGATGAATGTTACAGACCGTGAGATATAGAGCAAGCAGAAGGCTGGACCAGGCATCCACAGAGTGTGAGAGACTGGTCCATGTATCTCTGAGGTAGTCCTGTTCAAGAGAGGAATGAGGAAAGGATGGCCAGTGACAACTCAGGACAATGTGTTCACAAATTTGGATTTTACAGCAAGAGACATAAAGAAGCTCACAGTTTCTGTGAGCTTCTGATGTGCATGTGTTTACCAGAAAAAGGATGTGGAAGGCTTGAGGACTCATCTAGTGTACATCCAGTGTTGTGGAGCTTTTAAAATATAGTCTGTAGACCCCTCAGTCTACGAGAAATGGTCTGGCCTGTGGAAATGATGGATATGGCTATAATGAGATCCAAGTCTTTGAAGAGGTAAAGGTCCTTCAGAAAAGAGTAGAGACTGTAAAAAGAGGAACAGAAAGATAAGCTACTGCACTGGAGAAGTCTTCTATATTAGAGGAAGGCTCTGGGATAGTGCTGCCTCAGGTCAGCACATCGAGAAGCACACTCTCTCTTTACACATCACAAACAATATCATCATGTGAGACAAATGCCATGATAAGGTAGGGTTCTTGATTGTGAAAGCACAGGCATCCTATAAGATAGGAAGTGACCTTGGCTCTGTCCCTAGGCTTCCAGACTATCTGACAGTGCAGAAAGGTGAAGACAGTGCAAAGGTGGGTTTGTAGGCATTTTCCCCTTTGCTGGTTTGTGCCTGTGAAGAAGTGAATATGGCAAAGTAGAAGGGTGTGAACTCATCTTTTCCTGTGATAGCTCCAAAATTGCAGCTTGTTGCTGACTGACCTTTGACAGGAGAATGATGACCTCACCAAAAAAAAAAAAAAAACCAAGGAAAAGGTAAAGTCCCAACAAGACTGTATCGGGGTGAATTTGAATTTAGAATCAATACCTACCAGCCACGCTGAGTGACCAATAAGACATTTTGTGCACCTGTACCCAGGTACTGCCCCAAGACAGAGTCAGAACTGTTTTTGAGTGATTGAGGGTCTCCTGCAGAGGCATGGGTCAGCAATGGCCTGACAGGGAAGAGAGTCTCTAGCTTCTATGAGGTTGTTCATACAGTTTGTGACATAAGCCCTCTAAGAGGAGGTAACCTTTCAACCAACAAAAAGTGGCCAGGGCACAATCCAAAAATTTTAAGATAATTATTTTAAATAAATTCTTGTACAGGTAAAGAAGTTTTCAAACCACTACAGATTTTCCAACCTGGGGATATGGCAAAGGGACTGTGAACCTGGAGGGAATTTGACTTTGGAGATCAGTTGGATTTGATTATAGAACTTCCACAAGACTGAAGCAGACTGTTGGAAGGCCCAAATAAAACCTTGTGTTCACCAGGAGTCAAGAGTAAGAGCAGTATTCCCACAAGAGACTGAGACAGTATTGCTTGTGAGTGTCCAGGAGTGTTCAGCAGAGGCATAGTCCAAGAATGGGATGCATCAGGATGATGGGCACTGAATACAGGAATGCTTGCTCGAGTCTTTTTGAAGAAGGTCCCAATTACTTTCATTACCCATACCATAGTTAGGCCTCAGTTCAAACAACAGGGCCTGAATACAGCCACACCCATTAAGAGTAAATTGGATTAAAGATTACTGAATATGGCCCCATAAGCAAAACAGGCTGTGACCCAGCACACTAAGTGCGGCTAAGAGGAGTTCCGCCATGTCCAAGGTCAGGGGCAGCAGCCGAGAGTGCCAGGCTGCAACAGCACAGGGATGACCAAGAGGAGCTGTCCAAGTTTGAGGCCAAGGGTGGTGTCTGTGAGGAGCTACCCCACGTCCGAGGTCAGGGGCATTGGCTGAGAGGAGCTACCCTGCATCCGAGGCCAGGGGTGGCCGGGAGAAGCCACCTCGCTCCTGACTCCAGGGGCGGTGGCACTGAGGAGCCACCCCGTGCCTTAGGCCAGATGTGGAGGCCGGGAGGAGCTATCCTGCACTGGAGGCCAGGGACAACAGTGAGGAAGAGCCCACCCTGCACCCGAGGCAAGGAACATCAGCTGGGAGGAGCAACCCAAGGAGCGGTGGCTGCATGGGTGCAGGAGGACATAGAGGAGCTATCCCAGGTTGACGGTCAGGAAGGGCAGCTGTAAGGAGATACCCCTCATCCAAGGTAAGGAACAGCTGCTGTGCTTTCCTGGAGCAGCCATGAAGAGACCCCAGGCCCAAGGTAAGAGAAACCCAAGTAAGATGGTAGGTGTTGCGAGAAGCCATCAGACGTCAGACACATTGAAACCATACTCACCAAAAACTAGTCAATCTAATCACACTAGGATCACAGCCTTCTCTAACTCGATGAAACCAAGCCATGCCCGTGGGGAAACACAAGATGGGCGGGTCATGTTGGAGAGGTCTGACAGAATGTGTTCCACTGGAGAAGGGAATGGCAACCACCTCAGTATTTTGCCTTGAGAACCCCATGAACAGCATGAAAAGGCAAAATGATAGGGTACCAAAAGAGGAACTCCCCAGGTCAGTAGGTGCTCAGTATGCTACTGGAGATCAGTGGATAAATAACTCCAGAAAAAATGAAGGGATGGAGCCAAAGCAAAAGCGATACCCAGCTGTGGATGTGACTGATGATAGAAGCAAGGTCTGATGAGGTAAAAAGCAATAATGCATAGGAACCTGGAATGTCAGGTCCATGAATCAAGGCAAATTGGAAGTGGTCAAACAGC
>SJYT01008420.1:71856-101074 GCA_006410635.1 Cephalophus harveyi
CAATGGGCATGACCACATGTGCCAACCCTCCCCTCTCCCCATGCCCTTGCCACTTCTTAAAATAAATCACTTCTGGATTCCTTGGCAGACTCCACTCAAGACCCCAAGATCTGGTGAGATTTGCTCTGGAAGGAAACAGGAGCTGGGATTGTTTGGGCCGCATGGTTTCCAGACACTGCTGAGTCACTGTTTCTTTTGCCTCAGCCTTCAGCAGGGAGCGCATGGTATGGCGTGGCTGCACAAACCCTAGGTTTCCACCTTGGGTCCCCCACTTTCCCACAAGGTGACAATCAGCCAGTCCCTGGTTTGCCCCAACCGACCCCCAATTCTATTTGCCACCCAAAAATGGGTTATTGGGACCAAGGGCTGGAGTGAAGGCTGAAGCATGTGAGGAGCCAGGCCACGTGCTCTGGAAAAAGGCGAGGAGTCCACATACTCTCAACAGTGGCCACAGAGCCACACTGTGAACACCATAATCCAGCGAACCAGGTTCTGACGCCACTTGGCACTGGACATAGGGTCCCATCTGGAGGTCCCAGGGCATGGTGGGCCGAGAAAGGGACAGAAGTGGGCCTGAAAGATGGTGGTCAGTCTCCACAGAAGAAGGGCTCTCTGACCCAAGCACCAGCTTGGCACTTCTATTTTCTGCTGGCCCAGCCATTGAGAAATTGCTCAGATTTTGAGAGAAGAGGAGACAGCAGTCACATGGTGAGGTTGGCTCTCCAGTGTTCAGTTTATCCTCCAGCTTCTTAAATACATGTTAACCTATCATCTGTCTTCTTGTTTTTGAAGCATTTTGGTTCTTGCTCTCAGACTTGGATGGACACAGGTGACTAAGAGAATAGGAGACAAGGGAAACCAGGTGTTTGAGGACCTGAGACCACTGTGAGCTGAACCAGTGTGTGTGGAAGTCATCTTCAGGTAAGCTTGTCCCCTTCACCACAACTCTGGTGCCCCCTCCATGCTGGTCATTGTGGAGCTTGGTAGAGTCTGCAGCCTGAGGCCCTCAGGGCAGGAGGAGGATGAGCCACCCTTTAGTTTCCCAAGTCATTTTCCTAAGAGACCTTTGGTCCTGCTGCTATCTTAGAAGAGACAGCTGCACTGTGATGGGGACCCATTCCTGAAGCCATGGTCATGTTCAGAACCTGTACTTGGGAGGCTAGTTTCATACCACAGACACTCGATCACTGTGTGGAATTGGGCAAGGCCTGGTGGTGAGTCCAGGGAAGTTTTGCTCTCCTTATGTGTGGGACCCCTGGGTGTGAGGTGCCCCTGAAAGAAAGCACTCAGGCAACAGAATGAGTCCTCTAGCTGCAGCTGGAGAAGGTCAGGGAGGCCGTGTGGCCAGACATGGAATGGAGAATGGAGAGGGACACCAAGGGTGTAGATGACATTATGCACCAGGGATGCTGACTAGCCCATGGACGCTGCTGGTCCCAGCACACCTGGCTGTAATCCACCAGTATCACTGCTGTCTCCAGAGCAGAATGTGTAGACCCTCTGTGCCAGAGCTGCAAACTCTTGAGTGTCTGTGTCAGGACCGACTGGTGCCAGGAACCTGAGAGGAGGAAGGTGTGCAAAGAGGAGAGGTCAAGGTCATGAATCCAGGTAAGTTCAGGGCAGAAGGAGAAAAGGGTCAGCCTATGGCCAGCCAGTTGCCTTCCTGTGCAGACAGAATGTGATCAGAGCCCAGGCTATGGCAGAGAGTACCAAAGGTCTGCTTCTGCAGTCATGCACCAGACCAGGGTCCCCACACCCTTCATATCTCCTGCCTCACCTGTGGGAGGGGCCTCTGCACACAGCTGTTCCCAGATTCTGTTGGTCACATCCCATCAGTGAATCTCCTTACTTGCCCCTGTGGAGGGCAGGCAGTACTGGGAGGTTTGCTTCTGGGCAATGGACTGAGCCTGAGCCCTTGGAGGACAGCTGTTAGCTGAGGAAAGGTGTAAATCTAGGCCTTTCTGGATTTCTCCCCAAATATTACATTGTTGCCCCGTCCTCCTGGATGACCAGGCAGTAGCCACAGACCTGCTGAGTCCCTAGACTGTGGTGGGTGGTTTCCCTCAAAAGGAGGCTCCTGTTCTGTGCTCTTAGTCCCTAAGATTTTCACTGCCCACAAACAGAGCAGGGTATTCCAGTTCCCAGATACTTTTCTGGGCACACTGCCCTACCAGACTGGCCTAGGGATGGCTTACAGAGACCTGAACCTGGCCAGAGGCATCATTCCATGTCACTCTCTGTGGCCCCCCTCTGTGACACTCGCTTGAGCCCCAGCCCTTGCCTATGAAAAGTGAAAAAGAACAGTAAGGCCCCTACTGATGATGTTTCCATTTTTGAGGAAGAACCTCAAAAAGGAGGAAAGTGAAACACTTGGTGATTTAATTCCAGCCAAGGATAAGGTATTGTCATTTTGATTTAGAATCCAGCTTCAGGCTCTCCTTCCCCATCCCCTGGAAAAACTTGAATAAAGAGCCTGTTTGTGAAAAAAGAAATGAAGATGTCTTAAAAGCAATGATGCAAGCAAATGTTACTTCACTTGGTAGTGATAAAGAAACTTGGAGATAGTATCAGGTCTGAAAACACAAAGAATGAGACATTTGAACCAGATCCAGGCTTAGGAAGTAGGGTGACAACTGTCCAGGTCATGCATAAGAAAAATCCTCACCCCCAGTTGAAAGTTATGTGCTGAGAAGAGAGGAAGCAGATTTGAGAGGACTCTTTGCTGACATTTTTATCTGTGACACTCTCTTGAGCCCCAGCCCTTGCCTATGAAAAGTGAAAAAGAACAGTAAGGCCCCTACTGATGATGTTTCCGTTTTTGAGGAAGAACCTGAGATGAGGAAAGTGAAACACTTGGTGATTTAAGTCCAGCCAAGGACAAGGTATTGTCATTTTGATTTAGAATCCAGCTTCAGGCTCTCCTTCCCCATCCCCTGGAAAAACTTGAATAAAGAGCCTGTTTGTGAAAAAAGAAATGAAGATGTCTTAAAAGCAATGATGCAAGCAAATGTTACTTCACTTGGTAGTGATAAAGAAACTTGGAGATAGTATCAGGTCTGAAAACACAAAGAATGAGACATTTGAACCAGATCCAGGCTTAGGAAGTAGGGTGACAACTGTCCAGGTCATGCATAAGAAAAATCCTCACCCCCAGTTGAAAGTTATGTGCTGAGAAGAGAGGAAGCAGATTTGAGAGGACTCTTTGCTGACATTTTTTAAAAGAAATGAAACACTTTAATTCTCAATGCTTAAAATAAAACAATACCAAAAATGTAGCTTTGCTATTTGTATTTCTCTAATTCTGAAGAATTCAACCATAAATATTCACTGGAAGGGATGATGTTGAAGCTGAAGCTCCAAAACTTTGGTCACCTGATGCAAAGAGCTGACTCTTTGGATAGGACTCTGATACTGGGAAAGAGGGAAGACAAGAAGCGAAGGGGGTGACAGAGGATAAAGTGGATGGGTGGCATCACTGACTCAATAGTAATGAGTTTGATCAAACTCTGAGAGACAGTGAAGGACAGGGAATCCTGGTGTGCTAAGGTTCGTGGAGTCTCAAAGAGCCAGACAGGCTGAGTGACTGTACAACAACAAACATTTACAACAGTTAGTGTAACAGGGTTCTTGACTTTAAAAAAATATGGAATGACCGTGGAAAAATATCATAATTGTGCCTTAGATTATGAAGGTTGTCTTTGCAGTTTCAGCATGAGTGGTCACCCTGGTGGCCCTGCTCCACCGTACAGATCAGGTTTGCCTGTCATTATTTTTGAGGCTTGCTTGTTTGTTCAGACACCCTGAGTAGAAGATCATGACTTTTTAATGTTTTTAATCTTTTCAGTTTTGCTGAGATATTAGTAGAATTGACATATAGTCCTGTGTAAGTTTAAGGGGCTCAGCATCATGAGTCTGCTTACATCCACCCTACAGTGATGAGTGCAGTAAATCTAGTGAACATTCATCATTTCATATGGATACAAAATTAAATAGAAAAAAGTACTTTCATTTTTATGAGAACTTTTAGTGCTTGTTTTATCAACTTTTATATTTAACATAAAACAGCATTATTTATACTTGTGTTGCATGTATAACTAACAAAAAAGTGTTAGTTATACTTGTGTTGTATGTCACCTCCCTCATACATATTTCTAGCTAGGAGATGAACATGATAGTTTCACGAGGTGTCCCTCCTGGTCACTGAGAATGATGCCCCACTCCCTGCCCCAGACACTTTGTAAATATTAGAAACATCCCCTCCCAGGCTGCTGGCACCCACTTCTCTCTGAGCCCCTCTCATCTGTGTGTCCAGTCTCAGTGCTCCCTCCGTGTGCCACATTATTTATACTTGTGTTGCATGTATAACTAACAAAAAAGTGTTAGTTATACTTGTGTTGTATGTCACCTCCCTCATACATATTTCTAACTAGGAGATGAACATGATAGTTTCACGAGGTGTCCCTCCTGGTCACTGAGAATGATGCCCCACTCCCTGCCCCAGACACTTTGTAAATATTAGAAACATCCCCTCCCAGGCTGCTGGCACCCACTTCTCTCTGAGCCCCTCTCATCTGTGTGTCCAGTCTCAGTGCTCCCTCCATGTGCCCTTGGAAGTAGGAAGCGGGGACAGCCACTGGAATGTCGCCTAGGCATAGAGAGACAGTGGGACATTGTGAAACCACTAGGTGTTGTTTCCAGGTCACCAAAGAGCTCTGGCGCTGCAGTCCTTTATGTCTCATGATGGAACAAATAGCTCCAAGTTATTCACCTTAAAACCTGAATAAATAAGCAATTGGCCAAGCAGAGGTATAGAATTGGTATATAATTTAAAGCCTCAAGAGATAGTTTCCTGTAACAAGTTAATCAGGGGTATCCTCTACTGCACATTAATGAAGTCTCCTTTATGTACAGGTGGAAAGCCCCTTGAAGTTAGCAATGGCAACCCAGTCCAGTATTTTTACCTAGAGAATCCCATGGACAGAGGAGCCTGGTGGGCTACAGCCCATGGGGTCGCAAAAAGCCAGATATGACTGAGTAACTACCACTTAATATTAGAAAGAAATTAGGTGAGAAGCGAAGTGCTAGAAAATGTTATTTACTAGAGTAGGATACTTGGAAGGTTCACAAGCATTGTGTTTCCCTAAGTACTCAGTTAGACTTTCACAATCAGAGGATGAGGGGAGTGGGGGAAAGATGTTCTTTTTCTTGAATAGACAGCACGGTTCCATCATCAGTGACCCCTCTCCACCCAGCTAGGGCAGGAAAGTTTGCTTGTCCTGCTCTATATGGTCAGTCTAGGACTATCATGGTTCTGTTCAGTTCAGATGCTCAGTCTTATCTGAATCTTTGCGACCCCATGGACTGCAGCACACTAGACTTCCCTGTCATATTATTTGGGGAAAATATGTTCAGGTCTCAGTACAATGCAATTATTTCATTTTGAAAAGCCACCTTTCCATAAGTGATTGTGTTTTGTATTCACAGAGCCTTTTTTGGGGAGTCATTAACTTGATGACCACTGGGCAGGTTGTAGGTCTTGTTTTCTGCTATTGTTTTATTGTTTGGGGGCGTATTCTGGAAAGAACATGTCTTAGCGGCTGAAGAGCATGCTTTGGGGGTCATTAACTCATGGAGTTCTCTAGGCAGGATGTAAGTCTTATGCTACCACTGTTTTACTGTTTTGGGCCATGTCTCATGCATCTGTTGCAAGGTTTTTTTGCTAAGCAAGTTAGCTTGACTTAAGCAAGCCAAGCTGGCTTTGATGCTGAGTGATTTGTTTTGCCTTATGAGTCTAACAAGCCTACATGTTTCAGAATTTTCCCATTGCTTTCTTGAGTGTCATTCATCTTATTGTGGTCTCTCAAAACCCCATAGTTTCTTCTCTATCTACAGTTCCCTAATGGAGTATCAAGCTAACTGTTTGATCATTGTATTCTATTATTCTGTCCCTACCACCTGGGGACACTCTCAGCCCCCAAGTGCAGGCTGCAGTGCCATCAGTGATCACAACACCAGTCCAGCAAATGAGAAGCAGCTCTGAGAGCCAGGAGACTAGGCCAGCAGGCCAGTTCTGTTATCATTTCCTTCCTCCCCCTTGTTCTGGGCTACCCCTTGCCAAGTCCTGGAGTCCTATCTGCCTGGAGTGGACCCTCAACCTCCCACCCTCTGCCCACTCCACTTTACTGCTGCTTTGCCTCTAGAAACACCACCCTCAGCAGTAACTGGCTATAGTTAGGGTAACCTGGACATCTAGCAAGTCTTCACTGGGGAGGAAGAAGGAGGGAGCCTCTTTTGTTCAGGTCTAGATGTCATTGAATCTGCCTTGCCAAGCACAGGAAGAGGCAGAGCAGGCTCATAGTGAGGGTAGACTATTCCTGCTTAAGAAGAGATTTGACTCCAGATCTGACTCCCTTTTTGGAGGGAGGACAGACATACTGGAACTCCAGGTGGGATCTTGTCTGCTTGAGGCTGGGTCCCCAGGGCTTCTTATCAGTCTGGGGCTGCTAAGGACCAGCCAGGCTGTGGTCTTCCTCCAAAAGCTAGGGAGGGTCATCATCCAGTATTTCTAGTGCCTCTTTGTGCACATATGCATTCCAAAGACCCCAAGGAAGGCCCTGGATAGCAGATGCTTTGCATTCTCAGAAGGAAATCTGCAACTAGAGAAGGAATGAGCTCACCCTTAAATGAGTTCAGAGGCTGCACCAGCCTGTGCAACACAATAACACGTAGAAATGTCCCCCAGGTTGACTCACGCTTCGGTCCTGGGAGTCGTCCTGGGCCGACCTGACACTGGGCAGGAAAACACATCTTCATGCAGATAAGACCCTAGTGCTTCTGTGTCCAGTGAGTCCCCTGCACAAACAGACTTTGTGGAGCTGGAGGTAGACAGAGGCCTGTCCCCTGCCTCTCACAGAAAGGCTTTTTCACTGGTACTTCCCATTTTTAGATCATTTGAAGACAGTGGTCCCTCCTGCAACGTTAGGTCTCCTGGATGCTGAGTTCTCATGGAAACAGCCCAATCTTAGACCTCTGCTGTTTCCTGTTTCCTTATGTCCCTGTGAAGTCGGCTAACTCTTCCCAATGTTCAGTGGGGCAGATCTGTCAATCCATCCATCTTTATCTAAGTGGGTCTACCAGTTCCTTCTTCATGGAGCATGACAAGCATGCCCTGCCGTGGCTGTCTCAGGCTCACCAGGCTGGAAGGGAAACCAGGGGTGAACTTCGGCTTTTCTAAGAGAGTTATTTGAGGTACTGGTGGAAAGTGCCAGTGTCATCATGGCTGCTCCTTAATCAGGGTCTTGATGATTATCTTTGTTGCGAATCTTGAGCTCCTGCAGCTGATTGGTCAAGGTGATTGCCAGAAGTAAAATTGCCCACAAGGCACATTCCAGCTTAACCCTATTTTAGGGTTTTAATTTATTTAAGGGACAGCCACATCTCTGGCTGCTGATGGGGATGGTAGGAATTTGGTAAATGTCATCTCTAGGAAGTTACCAAATTGTACAGTATCCTTCAGGGAAGGCCACCTTCTCACCCTCCAAATAGAAGAACTGTTGGGGAATCACAATGTGGGAAGTGGAGAGGTTTCATCCATCTCTGTTGTCAGACCAAAGAAGAACCAGCATGTCAGCCAGCCCGGCAGGGGCTTCACTCCAGACACTTTGATGCAGGTTTTGCACCTTCCCAGGGAGAAAGTCCATGTTGCTACCTGTGATTAATGCAGAGCAAAGGAAAATCTGAATTGTATTTGTGGGCTTAAAGTTGAGCTCCCATCAGAATCTGTGTAAGTAAGAACTTTAGGGGAAGAGGAGGGGGGAGGGAGTGGGTGTTCCGAAGGTGCTTTGCATTCCTTGTTCACTGGCACTGAGGAGACGTCAGGTTACCCAGCTACACTTGGGAAGGAGCCTTTGAAGTTCATGTTGAGGGTACAGGTCGTCGTGGGACAGAGCCTAGGCTGGGATGTGCAGGGGGACGCCGGAGCCTCTGGCTACAGCCATTTGCTGACACATATTTGTGTCCTGGGCCCACGTTTATTTCCCTCCAGGAGAGCCCACGGCCTTAAGCCCTCAATGGCTTTCAGGCAGAACAAGGCGTGTCCCAGGCTTGGCCACTCAAAAGAGTTCCATCCTCTCCTAACCCACATTCCTAAATTTAATCTCCTAGCTTCAGGGAGGAAATGTCGTTTGCTTCCTTTGCCTCCATGGAGGGAGGAAGCATGGAACTTGGGCTTGCCTTGGGTTTCAGGGACCCACCTGGTCCCTTTTTAGCCACTCCCTCTGCTGGCAATTTCTCAAGCTTAGCCTAAGAAAAGTCTTTGAATTCCTCCAAACAAAACACACTTGTCTTGGGTACTTTCCTTGGTTTCATTACAAATGTCTGTTCCCTCTGTTCTTGTGGCCAGCTCCTAGGTGTCATTTTGACCTGACCAGTTCCAGGGAAGCCTGGACCCTCAAAATCTGGAGGACCCACCATCCCTCCATCACACCTCTGTTCCCCCGTGAACGGTCACATGTTTTGCTGTCTGATATAATGATAAGTGACAGTGTGATACTCTGTAATCTTACTCTGTTTCTTTTTCTTCCAAGGTAACACCACCATCTTCACAAAGCTATCTGAACTTGAAAATTTGGGTGATTTTAATGTGACCCAAACTCCCCCAATGAATGTGCCTTCAGGTTGGTTTTCTTCTTTTATATTTTGCTTTTATGAACAGACTTAAGATCCCATCAGTTGCATGTAGTGAAAAAGTACCAAAAAAAAAAAAAAATCACATGTTTTGCTGTCTGATATAATGATAAGTGACAGTGTGATACTCTGTAATCTTACTCTGTTTCTTTTTCTTCTAAAGTAACACCACCACCCTCACAAAGCTATCTGAACGTGAAAATTTGGGTGATTTTCATGTGACCGAAACTCCCCCAATGAATGTACCTTCAGGTTGATTTTCTTCTTTTATATTTTGCTTTTATGAACAGACTTAAGATACCATCAGTTGCATGTAGTGAAAAAGTACCAAAAAAAAAAAAAAGAAAGAAAGAAAGAAAACCCACTCAGCCTTAGCTGAATGAAGAGCTAGTAGTAAGATTGCACTGAAATGGAAGTTTCAGCCAGAATTTGAAAAGTGCATCCTGGAAGAAGAGGGACTCAGGCCTGAGCACACTGCTCCACGCTGGAGCCTCAGGAAAAAAGAAAGAAAGAAAGAAAACCCACTCAGCCTTAGCTGAATGAAGAGCTAGTAGTAAGATTGCACTGAAATGGAAGTTTCAGCCAGAATTTGAAAAGTGCATCCTGGAAGAAGAGGGACTCAGGCCTGAGCACACTGCTCCACGCTGGAGCCTCAGGTTCTGACAGCTGTACCTGCCGGGGTCTTCATGGGACAGGCCATGCAGGCCATGATCCTATTGAGAATTTTCTTTGCCTTTCCATCACGTTGGCAATTGCACTTTGCTTTTGCTTCTACATGAAGTTTTACCTTTATCCCAGACAGGTTGGTTTATTCTCTGATTTTTGCCACTTGTCCAGACCATTTACAATATTTCTTAAACAGAATTTGGCAGGGGGGTGGTGTGGTGTGGATGGGTTTGGGTGGGGTGTGAGTGAGGGGATGGGGGATGAGGGAAATAAACGTGGGCCCAGGACACAAATATGTGTCAGCAAATGGCTGTAGCCAGAGGCTCCAGCTTCCTCCTGCACACCAAACAGCATCTAGGATCATAGTTCCCTGATGGGGATAGTACTCATGCCCCTGCAGTGACTGCACAGAGTCCTCCTCACAGAACTGCTAGGGAACTTCCTGCAATTGATTTAATGAAAGACATCTAATTAGGAGGAATTTTTGGGTGACATTTTACATTTTAGTTTGTTACCAGTGATTATACACTTTGCTTTTGCTTCTACATGAAGTTTTACCTTTATCCCAGACAGGTTGGTTTATTCTCTGATTTTTGCCACTTGTCCAGACCATTTACAATATTTCTTAAACAGAATTTGGCAGGGGGGTGGTGTGGTGTGGATGGGTTTGGGTGGGGTGAGAGTGAGGGGATGGGGGATGAGGGAAATAAACATGGGCCCAGGACACAAATATGTGTCAGCAAATGGCTGTAGCCAGAGGCTCTGGCGTCCCTCTGCACACCAAACAGCATCTAGGGTCGTAGTTCCCTGATGGGGATAGTACTCATGCCCCTGCAGTGAACGCACAGAGTCCTCCTCACTGAACTGCTAGGGAACTTCCTGGAATTGATTTAATGAAAGACATTTAATTAGGAGGAATTTTGGGGTGACATTTTACATTTTAGTTTGTGACCAGTGATTATATTTCATATCATTTTACGGTTTTGTGATTTTACTAGCTTAAAGGATTTTGGGGGTTTCTTTTTGTTTTAAAAGCTAAAAACTGTCTTTTAATTCCATGAAATACAAAAAAAAAACTGTAGAATATTTTAAATGGTGGTGGCTTTGTTCTGAGTGTGAGTGCTTCACTCCATTGAACTGAATGGTAATAACACTTGTAAAAGAGACACACAGTGAAAGATACATCTTTTTATTAAGTGACATAACAGCACCCATTGCGTGAGTTTTTGGTTGGAGTTTAGAGACAGCCTGTGTTGGGCTAAACTCCTTATTTCTGTTTTCAGCCCTTCAGTAATGATCAGAAGTTTTCTCTGAAGAGAATGTGGTCAGCTGTCAGACTCCTAGGTATCTGTGGGCCAGCAGGGCTGGGATTAAATGCAGCAGCCAGTAGATATGGGATGGGGCAAGAGGTCACCTTGTCCCTTTGATGCTGCCTGGAGAGACATTTGTCCTGGTGCCAAAGCTGTAAAACTGGCCAGAGGATGTCTCTGACCCTGCCTTGGGTTATCCTAGTGTGGAGGGACAGCAGGGTTTCCCTGGATCCTTGGCCAGAGAAGAATCCACCCTCCTTTGTTCTCTGACATCCCCCTAGGACTTGCTCCAGAGTAGGTTCTTCAGGATGGGCGTCCAGGCCCCACCCCGACTCAAGGAGCTGGCCGACCATAGTGTGCGGAGGAATGAGGTCTTGGCCATCCCAGCGCTGGAGGAGCTGCCCATAGAGCTCTTCCCACAACTTTTTGTGGTGACTTTGCCAGCAAGCACACCCAGGCCCTGAATGGGCTGGTGCAGGCCTGGCCCTTCCCCTGGGGGCCCTGATGAAGGACCACCAGGTCATCTGGAGACCTTCCAGGCTCCCCTCAATGGCCTCAATATCCTGCTTCCTCAGGAGGTCCAACCCAGGTAAGGTCGACTTGGCAGACTGGTGGGACCTGGGGGTGTGGGCAAGATGCAGCCAGGGCAGGAGCATGAGGGCTCACCTGGGAACAGTCGTTCAGTTATACAGGACTGGTTGAGTGGCAGAGGGGACAAAAGGCACGTGCCCCCTGCCCCAGTGTCCCTTAAAGTGAGGACCAAGGGGGGTCCTGAAGCCGGAGGAGCTGTGGTGTGTGCAGTGCAAAGCACACACCTCTAAACTTCTGAATACATAGGAAATCCTCAGTAACAGGTTATCACTCTGCCTTGAACACAGTGATAAAAGCTGAGAGGATGCAGCCTAGTCTGACTATATGAATGAGTTGCACTGATTCCTTTTTTGGCAGCTGCAAGCTCTAAGCATTAGGATTAAATATGTCCCATGAGAAAATAGAATAAAGAAAGAAAAAAGAAGAAAGAATTGTAGGTGGTGATGGGTGGTTTGTGGCCCCCAAATATCTGAGGGATATTCACCCAAGGATCATCTGTAACTGCTGAGACCCACCAGCCCATGCCCACTGTAACCATCCTGTCATTGAATTCAACTAGTCGTTTCCTGTAAAAACATCTTAATTCCTGCTAACCAAATACTAGTCAGCTGAAATAGGCAAATAACATTTGTTTACTGGTTGTTTCCAACATTGACAATAGTTCATCATTTTGTCATCATTTTTCATCATAGGTCATACCCATATGAGCATGACCTTTCCCCCAGAAGACCCCCTGCCTTCCCATCAAGAAGGTGAGAGGCCAGCTCCAAGCCAGTGAAATGTCCTGTGTTCTGGTGAATCAGGCCTCTCCTCCTCACATCCCTCCACCTGTCACCTCTGCCCCTGGGACTGACTGTCCTGTCTCTCCCCAGGTTCCTGAAGACTCCTCGGGAGACCCTGTCAATCACCAACTGCCTGATTTAGGAGTGAGACCTGACATACCTGTCACAGTGCTCGAGCGTCAGCCTGCTAAAGGATCTGGGCCTTGGCGGCGTCAACTTGACCAGCCTCAGTTTGGACCCCCTGCAGGTCCTGGTTGATAGGACCTCGGCCACCCTGCAGGATCTGGACCTGGATGAGTGAGGCCTCATGGTCTCCCAGTTCAGTGCCCTCCTGCCCTCCCTGAGCTGCTGCTCCCAGCTCACCACCTTCAGCTTCTGTGGCCACTCCATCTCCATGGCCATGCTGGAGAGCCTGCTGCACCACACCATGGGGCTGAGGAAGCTGAGCCGTGTGTTGTATCCTGCACCCCTAGAGAGCTCTGAGGATGTGCACGGCACCCTGCACCTGAGCCTCCTGGTTCAGCAGCACACCTGGCTCAAACAGTTGCTATGCAAGCCTGGGCAGCCCAGGATGGTCTGGTTCAGTACCAATCCCTGTCCACACTGCGGTGACCAGATCTCCTGACACTGTGCCCATCCTGTAGCCCCTGCTACATGCCTGCCTAGCCCAGCTCACAAGTTGCAGGCTTTGTCCCCGGCACTGGGACACTGCCACCCACAACTCAGTGCAT
Organism: Cephalophus harveyi; assembly: GCA_006410635.1. Lineage (NCBI taxonomy): Eukaryota > Metazoa > Chordata > Mammalia > Artiodactyla > Bovidae > Cephalophus > Cephalophus harveyi. Next base: position 84,622 of record SJYT01008420.1, read on the forward strand.
CTAGAAGGAACACAAACCACAGTTTCAGACAATTGTTCCATGCATTCAGGAAAAGGAAAGGTGATTTAGAGTAGGCCGGGAAGGGTTGGTGGGATTTTTGGAGAGATGTGTTCCTACAAAGTTAGAAGTGTGAATCTGAATTTTGGAGGGGGAGTTTGGGGCTTGGGAGGTTGATGGTGTCATTACCTGTGTTGGACTGTTTCAAATAAATAAAGGGAACTTCAGTGTCAGTCATTTGGTGTCCTCTGTGATCTGTGATGATGATTCTCCCCTTTAAACACATGGCTCTCCTGTTAGTGGTTAAATAAAAGGGCCTGAGCATGAGTAGGGCCTAGATGCTCTCTGATAGGCAAGGATCAGCTACAGGAGTTCAGGGCACTATTTACCCACTCCCTGTAGTTCTCAATTCCAGGGCATTGACTTCCTCACTGATTTCTGAGGCTGTTCAATCTGTCATCATATACAAGGGGTGTCCTCGGGGCCTGGAATGAACTAAGTGTCCAGGAGTGAGCACCGCTGGAGGGAACCTTCTTCCAAGGCACCCTCACTGCTAACCCCACCTGGGCCCTGGACTGGAGCATCTTTCACAGTGGATTCAGCAGATGCAAAGCCTCCATCTCAGACGCTGAGCAGTGCCAGAACGGGTTCACTCTGCAGAATCAGGCCCAGAGTCCTGGGGGATATTCACAAGTGTCCAGGAGTAAGCACCGCTGGAGGGAACCTTCTTCCAAGGCACCCTCACTGCTAACCCCACCCGGGCCCTGGACTGGAGCATCTTTCACAGTGGATTGAGCAGATGCAAATCCTCCATCTCAGACCCTGGGCAGTGCCAGAATGGGTTAACTCTGCAAAATCAGGCCCAGAGTCCTGGGGGATATTCACCTGCAGACCATCTGGAGCCTCTGGGACACACCAGCCCGTGCCCACTTTCCCACTGCTCAGCCAGGTCTAACTCTTTGGTACTCCATGGACTGTAGCCTGCCAGGCTTCTCTGCCCATGGAATTCTACAGTTGAGAATACTGCAGTGGGTAGCCATTCTCTTTTCCAGGAAATCTTTCCAATCCAGGGACTGAACTTGGGTCTCCTCCATTGCAGACAGATTATTTACTATCTGAGCAGCCAGGGAAGTCTCCAGTTTCTAAGAGACAACCCAACATCCCTGAATCCACTGTCTAAATGTGCTTTTATACCGCTAATATCCCGACAGGTTTTATTTTGTTTTTACATTAATAAAAACTTTCACATGCAATTATTTATTCAAAGCCTGATGGAAATCTATTCCCAATCGTCAAAAAATGAGAGAGACAGCCCAACATCCCTGAATCCATTGTCTAAATGTGCTTTTATACCGCTAATATCCCGACAGGTTTTATTTTGTTTTTATATTAATAAAAACTTTCACATGCAATTATTTATTCAAAGCCTGATGGAAATATATTCCCAATCGTCAAAAAATGTCACTTCTGTGTTCAGTATTTCAGTGTTGAGTGTAACTTGGCATTTTTCTCCTTTGTGTCATTAATCTGTAACTTAAGAAAAGAAAGAAAGAAAGAAAGAAAGAATGCAATTATTTATTCAAAGCCTGATGGAAATATATTCCCAATCGTCAAAAAATGTCACTTCTGTGTTCAGTATTTCAGTGTTGAGTGTAACTTGGCATTTTTCTCCTTTGTGTCATTAATCTGTAACTTAAGAAAAGAAAGAAAGAAAGAAAGAAAGAAAAAACCTTAATCCTTAAGTTTTTATCTTAAGCCACATGGTAAAGATAAAATTTCCTCAAATTCCTGGTTCTCTGCCAACCTGGCTGCACTAAGGCTTCTAATTAATTCTGTTTGCCCCCTAGAGCTCTTTGCTGAGACCAAGTCCTCTTAGAGTCAGAGAAGATTTAGCAACTAAACAAAATAACAACACCCCTTCAGAGGGGAGAGCTCCATATAAACCACTTTTTGTGATTGAAGGAGCTGGAACCTGCATGAACCACCAAAGTTTTGATCTAGAAATGTCCTGGAAATTAGCATCACCTTGATTTGGCCTTTCCTGATGGCTCAGATGGTAAGAAATCCAACCTGCAATGCAGGAGACTCAAGCTTAGTCCCTGAATCAGGAAGATCCCCTGGAGAAGGGAGTGGCTACCCACTCCAGTATTGTTTCTTGGAGAATTCCATTCAGGAGCCTATTGGGTTACAGTACATGGAGTCACAGAGAGTCAGACAGAACTGACTAACATTTTCATTTAATCTTTAACCTTGTGGGTAAGGAGGCAGTGCAAGTCACCATTGATTGAGTTTTTCAATGTGCCATGGTCCCTTATATTTTGGTCCCTCTATATCCCACCCTTCCATTTAACCTGCAAAACCATCCTTTTATGATTTCTTACTCAGAAAATTAGAACTGAGAGCTGAAGCAGCAGGAAGCCAGACACTCTGCACTGATTAGGTGAGAATGAAGGAGGAGAGTGAAAGAGCAGGCTTAAAATTAGTTCAGTTCAATTCAGTCACTCAGTCGTGTCCGACTCTTTGTGACCCCAAGAATCACAGCAGGCCAGGACTCCCTGTTCATTACCATCTCTCGGAGTTCACTCAGACTCATGTCCATTGAGTAAGTGATGCCATCCAGCCATCTCATCCTCGGTCGTCCCCTTCTCCTCCTGCCCCCAATCCCTCCCAGCATCAGAGTCTTTTCCAATGAATCAACTCTTCGCATGAGGTGGCCAAAGTACTGGAGTTTCAGCTTTAGCATCATTCCTTCCAAAGAAATCCCAGGGTTGATCTCCTTTAGAATGGACTGGTTGGATCTCCTTGCAGTCCAAGGGACTCTCAAGTGTCTTCTCCAACACCACAGTTTAAAAGCATCAATTCTTCGGTGCTCAGCCTTCTTCACAGTCCAACTCTCACATCCATACATGACCACAGGAAAAACCATAGCCTTGACTATATGGACCTTATTTGGCAAAATAATGTCTCTGCTTTTGAAAATACTATCTAGGTTGGACATAACATTTCTTCCAAGGAGTAAGCGTCTTTTAATTTCATGGCTGCACTCACCATCTGCAGTGATTTTGGAGCCAAAAATAAAAAAAAAGTCTGACACTGTTTCCACTGTTTCCACTCTTTCCCCATCTATTTCCCATGAAATGATGGTACCAGATGCCAGGATCTTCGTTTTCTGAATGTTGAGCTTTAGGCCAACTTTTTCACTCTCCTCTTTCACTTTCATCAAGATGCTTTGTAGCTCCTCTTCACTTTCTGCCATAAGGGTGGTGTCATCTGCATACCTGAGGTTATTGATATTTCTCCCAGCAATATTGATTCCAGCTTGTATTTCTTCCAGTCCAACGTTTCTCATGATGTACTCTGCATATAAGTTAAATAAGCAGGGTGACAATATACAGCCTTGACAAACTCCTTTTCCTATTTGGAACCAGTCTGTTGTTCCATGTCCAGTTCTAACTGTTGCTTCTTGACCTGTATACAGATTTTTCAAGAGGCAGGTTAGGTGGTCTGGTATTCCCATCTTTTTCAGAATTTTCCACAGTTTATTGTGATCCACACAGTNTTTCTCATGATGTACTCTGCATATAAGTTAAATAAGCAGGGTGACAATATACAGCCTTGACGTACTCCTTTTCCTATTTGGAACCAGTCTGTTGTTCCATGTCCAGTTCTAACTGTTGCTTCTTGACCTGTATACAGATTTCTCAAGAGGCAGGTTAGGTGGTCTGGTATTCCAATCTTTTTCAGAATTTTCCACAGTTTATTGTGATCCACAGAGTCAAAGGCTTTGGCATAGTCAATAAAGCAGAAATAGATGTTTTTCTGGAACTCTCTTGCTTTTTCCATGATCCAGCGGATGTTGGCAATCCCTAATCAACTTGAATGAAACAATTCTCACTTTAAGGTGAAGCATACGAGAATACAGCAATGAGCTTCATATTCTTATCTAGTTTGTAAACTTGCTCTGAAGGCAGTTCTCGTCCTGGGAGTCAAAATCTTTTTGAGTGTTGACGATGCTGTTGCCATCATTAGACATCATGTCTCCTGACCTGTTCTTCAAGACTTCTATTGAGACTGCATCCAGGTACATGCACAACTAAGGAATCCACGGGAAAATCTACGTTCAGTGTCACACAGACTCTCTCATAAAACTACCCCGCAAGCTTTAACCAAGAAAGCAGGTGAAGCAGGTGAGGTCTGAGAGGAGAGTTTAAGCGGCAGGGGTTACTTCATCACACCAGGCTCTCCATCTGTTCCTGGGAGTCTTTCATGGCCTTTCTTCAGGGATCCGTTATCCGTGTTGGACTAGAGCAAGGAGCAAGCTACAGTGCTGAGAGAATGAGGATCTGAGGCAGCCTCCACCTGTGCTCTAGGTCCTCAGACTTGTGGTCTTGGTGGACTAGTGAGTGATGCACTCAAGAACACACATGAACTGGAGTTACACTTCCATCTATGGGCTGTAGTCAAATACTGGCTTCAGTTCAGTTCAGTTCAGTCCTCAGTTCAGTCATATCCGACTCTTTGCAACCCCATGGACTGCAGGACGCCAGGCTTCCCTGTCCATCACCAACTCCCGGAGTTTACACAGACTCATGTCCATTGAGTTGGTGATGCCATCCAACCATCTCATCTTCTGTCATCCCCTTCTCTTCCCTCCATAAATCTTTCCCAGCGTCAAGGTCTTTTCAAATGAGTCCACTCTTTGTATCAGATGGCCAAAGTATTGGCGTTTCAACTTCAATATCAGTCCTTTCAATGAACATTCAGGACTGATTTCCTTTAGGATGGACTGGTTTGATCTCCTTGCAGTCCAAGGGATTCTCAAGAATCTTCTCCAACACCACAGTTCAAAAGCATCAGTTCTTCAGTGCTCAGCTTTCTTTATAGTCCAGGTCTGACATTCATACATGACCACTGGAAAAACCATAGCTTTGACTAGATGGATCGTTTTGGCAAAGTATGTCTCTGCTTTTTAATATGCTATCTAGGTTGGTCATAACTTTTCTTCCAAGGAATAAGCTTTTTATTCCATGGCTGCAGTCACCATCTGTAGTAATTTTGGAGCCCAAAAATATAAAGTCTGCCACTGTTTACACTGTTTCTCCATATGTGCCATGAAGTGATGAGCTGGATGCCATGATCTTAGTTTTCTGAGTGTTGAGGTTTAAGGCAAATTTTTCACTCTCTTCTTTCACGTTCTCAAGAGGCTATTTTGTTCTTCACTTTCTGCCTTAATGATGGTGTTATCTTCATATCTGAGGTTATTGATATTTCTCCCGGCAATCTTGATTCTGGCTTGTGCTTCATCTGGCCCAGTGATTCTCATGATGTTCTCTATATATAAGTTAAATGAGTAGGGTGATAATTTAGAGCCTTGATGTACTCCTTTTCCTATTTGGAACCAGTCTACTGTTTCATGTCCAGTTCTAACTGTTGCTTCCTGACCTGCATACAGATTTCTCAAGAGGCAGTCAGGTGGTCTGGGAGTCCCATCTCTTTCAGAATTTTCCACAATTTATTGTGATCCACACAGTCAAAGGCTTTGGCAGTCAATAAAGCAGAAATAGATGCTTTTTCTGGAACTCTCTTGCTTTTTCGATGATCCAGTGGATGTTGGCAATTTATTCTCTGGTTCCTCTGTCTTTTCTGAAACCAGCTCGAACATCTGGAAGTTCACGGTTCATGTATTGTTGAAGCCTGGCTTGGAGAATTTTGAGCATTACTTTGCTAGCGTATAAGATGAGTGAAATTGTGCAGTAGTTTGAACATTCTTTGGCATTGCCTTTCTTAGGGATTGGAATGAAAACTGACCTTTTCCAGTCCTGTGGCCACTGCTGAGTTTTCCAAATTTCCTGGCATATTGAGCTTGCTGTTGCTGCTGCTAAGGTGCTTCAGTCGTGGCCGACTCTGTGTGACCCCAGTCCCATTGGAACTTAGAGATTGGCTATATTGGTTTCCTCTGAATGCCAGCTGGGAAGAAAGCAGGAAATTAGAAATCAAAGAACAGTTAGCTGATCTGCCAATTTAAACACAAAGTAGCAAATACAGAAGTGAAGAAAAAACAATTCTCATTCACAGTAGTGATTCTAGTAACGTGAAATGTATGTTCTTAGACGCATGTATTCATCTTCTTTTTCAGTAATGGGAAAAAATGGATTTTCATTATTACATGCATTTGCCATTTTCCTCTATTTTTATATCCTTAGCCATGGACATTTTATGACCATATCATTTTTTCCAATGTATCAATTTCATACATTAAACCTATCCATTTTTCACTTCCATATAGTGAATTCACTATTTTTCTATTGTTTTATTATTTTTCTTGATGAAACATACTTGACTCATAATTTGTTTTTGATGAGCTACAAATGATGTACAATTTAAAAAATAAGGTAAAGTACTTTTCTCGTGTTCTTGACAGTATTTCAGATCTAACATGGTTTCCAAGTAGCATTATACATTTTTTGAGTTTTATTACACATGTAAGTCACTGAATCATTTTCATTCTTATATTTTAACTAAATGTAGAAACATTCCAGCATTGGGACTTCCAGTGATAACTTGTGAACTCCAAGAGGTATATTGTTTTCCTGTGTGAAACCTAACATCTAAAATCACACACTAACGTTCCTTTGTGTTTCTCTAGTTTTGTGGTTTTCTGCATGGCGGTTGTTGTTGAGTCCATCAGTCGTTTCTGACTCTTTGTGTCCCCATAACAGCAGCCTGCCAGGGGCCTCTGGCAGAATCCTGGAGTGGGTTGTCATTTCCTTGTAGAGGGGATCTTTCCAACCTAGAGATTGAACCCGCACCGCCTGTCTCCTGCAGTGGCAGGCAGATTCTTTACCACTAGTGCCATCTCATCTGTTAAATTGTACGTTCACATAGAGTTTCATTAATTTTAACTTAGAAAAGCATCAGGATTTAACATGGAAATGTTGTAGTCACAAATTCTATTTAAATGTTCTAATTGTTGAAACATTTCTTTTATATTTAGAATATTTCATTCTGTGCATCACAATTCAGATTGTATGCGTGGAAAACAAAACAGAGAGGATATTTTGAAATGAATATGCCAATCTCAGTAAATAAATTTTCCATTATAATAGCAATTTCAAAAATTCAAAATTTGAAAATCTTCAGCCATCATGTAAAACAGAATCTCTAGAACATCTATTGTTTTCCTGACCTAAATTAACCACCTTTTTAGAGAACCAATTTGAGGCACAGGTAAACCAGGCCCCCCCCCCCCAAAAAAAAATGCTTGTACATATACATACATAGTTGCATCAACATTCAAAAAAACGAAGGTTATGGCACACAGTCCCATCTCTTCACGGCAAATAGATGGGGAAAAAGTGGCAACACTGTCAGATTTCATTTTCCTGAGGTCCAAAGTTACTACGGATGGTGACTGCAGCCACAAAATTAAAAGACTCTTTCTCCTTGGAAGAAATTATATGAGAAACCTAGACAGTGTGTTAAAAGGCAGAGATACCACGTTGCCAACAAAAGTCCATGTAGTCAAAGTTATGGTTCCTCCAGTCGTCATGTATGGATGTGATTTGGACCATAAAGAAAGCTGAGCGCCGAAGAATTCATGTTTTTGAACTGTGGTACTGAGGAAGAGTCTTGAGAGTCCCTTGGACTGCAAGGAGATCAAACCAGTCACTCCTAAAGGACATCAACCCTGAATATGCTGAAAGGACTGGAGTTGAAGCTGAAGCTCTAATACTTTGGCCACCTTCTGAGAAGAAACCGACCCTTTGAAACTGACCCTGATGCTGTGGAAGATTGAGGGCAGGAGGAGAAGAGGCGACAGAGGATGAGATGGTTGCTTGGCATCACTGACTCAACGGACATGAGTTTGAGCAAACTTGGGAGATAGTGAAATACAGGGAAGCCTGGCATGCTACAGCTCATGCGGTCACAGACAGTCAGCTATAACCAAGCAACTGAACAAAAATATATACACATATACAAATAACACACCTGTACAGTATATATTAAATAAATATACACATGTGTGCTGCTACTTTAACGTAAACGTGAAAGTGAAGTCGCTCAGTCGTGTCCGACTCTTTGCGACCCCATGGGCAGCAGCCTGCACCAGGCTCCTCCATCCATGGGATTTTCTAGGCAAGAGTACTAGAGTGGGTTGCCATTTCCTTCTCCAGGGAATCTTCTCAACCCAGGGATCAAACCCAGGTCTCCCGCATTGTAGACAGACGCTTTACCATCTGAGCCACCCGGGAAGTCCTTTTAACATAACGGGGTGAACAGCAAATGTTTATTGAATTGCTATCTTATCCTCTAGTATTTATTTTCATGCACCATAAATGTTACCTCCTCAGCAGGATAACAGCAAGACTAATTCAGTGACTGTTAGTGGTATTAATAGACTAAGCAGAGTAATGTGTCAAATGCTTTATATAGTGTTTCTTCAATTGCGATTAATTTTATCACTTAACTTTGTGGATACAAAAATTTGTTTTTGTTTATTTGACCTCACACACAGCATGTGTGAGATATTTTTTGAAGCTCATTTTTAGAAAGACTGTCTTCAACTTTCCATTTCCAATATTTAGAAGATCAGGATGAGTCTCTTGGGCCTGGACCCAAATGGAAGACTCACCCATCACTTTTTCTTTAGTCATCCTCAAGTAGTTGCAGGGATTGACCTGATTATTCTTTTCTTGTCTCCCTCAGGTAGTAAGGAAACAGCCTGTAATTTGTCTACACTGTGGATATTTCCCTGCAGGCAATGCCTTTGGGGATCAGCTTGGACATTTCTTTCAAACAGCCGATGGTACTGTGAACTATGACTGGTATTCTTGTCATTATCCCCAAAGCTGAACTTGGAGAAACAGCATTTGGTTCAGATTGTATTTTAATGAAGTGTCTGCAAGCAAGAACAATCCTTGTTCCCCTCGACCCCTACCAGAACTTCATTTGAACAAAGAGTGCAAACGTGAAACATGGCCTCATGCCCTGTCAAGTACAAATGCCATTGGCACTTGCCAGCTACCTACAAGGATGAAATCATGTGCTCTTGCAGCTGCTGATTTTCAACACCCCTGGAAAGAAACCTAGGGTGGAAAGCAGAAGTGAGGCATTCTGTGTGCAGGGAAAACTGGCAGAGCAAGTCTTCAGTAGGTGAGCTATTTTCAGGAGCCCATTTTAGGAACTCAATGGTTCTTCCATCTCCTCATAGCTAGAAAAGCATGGAAACCCTTCATGGTGACGACTGCTTCTTGTGACTCCAAGAATGCTTCACCACACTGGCAGAAAACTTCCATAAAAAATAGGCACCTGATTCCATGTATTGCCCCTTCACCAAAGTCACATTTGGAACAGCTTCTCAGAGCTATATGATGTGATATCTCCTGGGCTACAGTCCTCATTATGCCCGCCAAACACTTAAATTTCATCTTTTGTGTTGTGCATTTTTGAAAGTCAGCATCCTGAACTTATCTCTTCATCCATTCATCACCCAATAGACCTGAATTATGCTCTTCAGAGAAGGAAAGATAAGTTTCTATGATGATGAAAATCCACACAGTTTATTCTTTATCTCTATAGCTTCTAGACTTAACTGAAAAAGATATTGAAGAGCAGAGGATCCTGAAAACCTGTCCATGGGAAACTCTGAACGCTGAGTATAGAAAATACTAGCCCCGCAGACATCAAGAGATCTTTTAAATGATGATCACAAGATCTTTATACAAGAAAAGACACTCTGCTCTGCTGTCCACACTTGCTTCTGAAAAATCATGATTTTCATTTCAGTTTTCAGTGCCTGAGGAAGTACAAGCTGCAATCACTTTGTAACAGGAAGCAAAGAATAATGGAATTCAGTAGCGAGTGTTGCAAATATAAACACCCTTATTGTTGCCATTTCTTTGAGGATTCTTAATGAGGGAAAGGCACTTTTCATTTCCACTCTGACAGCCTCTCAGGCAAAGTGGCTGTATCCCAGCTCCCTGAGGTAGAGAGGGATGCCATGGAAACACTCCCGGGCAGGAAGTCCTGTGAGAACAGCACAGATTGTCTCCTTCCACCAGCTCCAGTTGTTTCCGTCTCTGATCCGGGCTGCAGAGTAGCACGGCTGTCCTCCGTGGTGAAGAGTTGGAGCATCAGAGAGTGGTTGCAGGGGCCCTGAGTCATCTGCACTGGAGTGATCATCTCTCTTTTCCGAGGAAATCTGAAGTCGGCTTTGTCCTTTAGGCGCGACTGAGAGCAGATCCTTTGCATCTATTTCAAGTGTTTGATTTTCTTGTTTTTCTGGCAGTGGATCCCAGGCTCGTTCCAGCGAAGAGAGCAAGCAGGGATGCAGCAGAGTATTCCCTATGGCAGGATGGGAAGGCGTTGCGACAGAGCGCATTTCAGCCCTGCAGTGGGGATGAGACCTTGGGCGATGGGACCTTCGGAGGGCGTTCCGGACAAAGGAGGACCCTGAGATGGCGATGAAACTGTCGATGTTTGCGCTGAGAAGTCGGAGGCCTTGCGGCAAGTGTAAAACAGCGGAGGCGATGAGAATATTGGCGCTAGGACCCTGGGCCAGAGTCCTGCACCACGTGAAATCCGGCGGGGGTGGAGGGTGGGTGAGGCTGTTGCAGATAAGACCTTTGGAAAGTGTTGCGGACACAGTGAGAGCCTACGTCGCAGTGAGACGGGAGGCTGAGGGCACTGGGGGCGGCGCTGCGCTCGCTTTAGCTGCCGCGGTGGCGGAGATTATCCGCTGTCGGCCGATGGGCGGGCTTTGCGCTGAGAGTGAAGCCCCGCGGAAGCGAGGAGACGATTGGCTGCGGGGCGACGGGAGGGCGTTTCTCCCTCAGGGGAGCCCTGCTCGGCTGTGAGACGAGGAGCTCGCGTTGCGGACAAAGTGAACCGGGACGGTGGCGGAAAAGTACTGGTGGCGGGACGATTGGAAGCGTTGAGACAAAGTTAAACCCTGCGGAGGGATGAGACTACCGGCCGACGGATGGGTCTGGTCCACACGGGGGACCCTGGAGGCGGCGACGAGACTATTCGCTGAGGCGGGATGGAAAGGCGCTGGGCACACAGTGAAACCCGGGGGCAGCGCTGGGGCTTCTGGCTCCGAGTTGACGGGACGGCTTCGCGGACAGAGTGAAAGCGAGCCCAGGTGATGAGGCAGTCGGCTTGGGGCGGTGGCACCGCGGGGTGGACCAAGTTGGACCCGGCGGTGGGGGTGAGACTGTGAGAGACGGGACGATGGGAGGACCTTGAGCACAAAGCGGAGCCAGGGGGAGGCAGTGAGACGACAGGCTTGGAGCCATTGTGGACAACGCGAGAAGCTCACGGGGGACCCTGGAGGCGGCGACGAGACTATTCGCTGAGGCGGGATGGAAAGGCGCTGGGCACACAGTGAAACCCGGGGGCAGCGCTGGGGCTTCTGGCTCCGAGTTGACGGGACGGCTTCGCGGACAGAGTGAAAGCGAGCCCAGGTGATGAGGCAGTCGGCTTGGGGCGGTGGCACCGCGGGGTGGACCAAGTTGGACCCGGCGGTGGGGGTGAGACTGTGAGAGACGGGACGATGGGAGGACCTTGAGCACAAAGCGGAGCCAGGGGGAGGCAGTGAGACGACAGGCTTAGCGCCATTGTGGACAACGCGAGAAGCAGCCGAGGCGGGGAGACGGGCTGTGGGCCCCGGGAGTGCGCTGCAGCCAGAGGAGAGGTCAGCGGGGCCAGGAGACACATAAGCATGGGACGGTTTGGGGGACTTTCTGGGGCTGAGACGGAACGCGCCACCACCTGGGTCAGGGACCAAAGAAGTGTGCGCCCCTGGAATGCTCTGGAACTTTCAGGGTCTTTCAAGGATTGGGCCTTGAAGTGTGGGGACTAAGTGTTGAGTAGCTGAAAAGTAGGGATGGAGGAGCTTGGTAGGCTGCAGTCCCTGAGGTTGCTAAGAGTCGGGCACGACTGAAGCGACTTAGCAGCAGCAGCAGCAGGAATATTTTAAGCATAACATTTTATTTTTTTGAATTAATTTTATATTGAATTATATACTTATTTTAAAAGAAATATTTCACGTTTCCAATTTTATAATAAATTTATAGAAGTTATTTTAAATATTAAGCATGCTGCTGCTGCTGCTAAGTCGTTTCAGTCGTGTCCGACTCTGTGCGACCCCATAGAAGGCACCCCACCAGGCTCCCCCGTCCCTGGGATTCTCCAGGCAAGAACACTGGAGTGGGTTGCCATTTCTTTCTCCAATGCATGAAAGTGAAAAGTGGAAGTGAAGTCGCTCAGTCGTGTCCGACTGTTCGCGACCCCATGGACTGCAGCCTACGAGGCTCCTCTGCCCGTGGGATTTTCCAGGCAATATTAAGCATAGAATATTAAAATATATTTTGTATATAACAGTAGCATTTTATTAAACTTTATTTATACTATATTTTCTGCGTACTAGAACAAGTATTTAATATCGTTTTACTTTTCTATCTTTCACAGATGTAAACTTAGTATTTTCAAGATGACTTTTCACTTATTTTAATTGAGTGAATTAGCATGTTTGACAATTTCTAATGACCCTCAAGGCAGTCTTAAGTAATATTCAACTCATGTTCCTGAAACCTCTTTCTGAGGACTACGTTGTTGGAAATAAGGGTTGGAGTGTACAAGTAACTGAGGACATTGAGGTCAGAATTTTTCATTTACTTTAGTAAGAATTTTATAAATTAAGTGAAATTTGCCCAAATTTTATTGACATAAAGAAGGCTTACTTTGTAAGACTCTCAAATGTAAGGTGGTGTACATTTTCCCCCAATTGGAAAAAAAAAGAGAAAAAAACCCCACATAATATAGAGGGGCCCTCTGGCATGAGCTGTCTGGTACATTTAAAGAAGTGAACAAGACAAGAGCACGTAGACTGTATGGATACATGGAGAGCATGCATATAACTTGGACATTCCACAGGGCTTCCTTGTATTTTAAATTCCTCAAAGGCAGGGGCCAGAAACTCAACAACTCTGCAGGCTTGTTTTGCAATGAATGTCTCCAAAGTGCTCTGCAATTTTTAATATGTGTTGTCACAAAAAACAAGTTGACATTGAAACTGCCACGTTGACTTTTGTTTCACAAATAATTTATTTCTCATATAAAAATTTAAATAAATAAATAATGCATAAATCAGTTTAAAAACAGCTTAGTTTTTAACTGTCCATTGAAATCAGTGCATTGCACCGTCATTTTCTTCAAGAGCCTCTGCTGCTGAAGAGTCTCACCTCAAAGTGACGTTGTCCCTTCCCAGAGCCACAGGTGGGAGATGTTTAGTCACGGAGGTAGCCTGTTAGGCTCTTCAGGAAAGAAAAGTTCCTGAGCAACTGCACCTGCACAACTGTCCAGGCACACCTGTTGTACTCCTTGGACTTCAGGTACTGCACGAGGTCGAAGTAATATTTGTGCAAGTGAAGATCGGTCGTGTCTCCCATAGTGGAGTTTTGCTTCTGCATTATTTCCTTCTGGATCGGCTCCAGACGATTCATCTGCCCATAGAGTTCCTCAAGGAGGTGCTCAATGATGGTGTCAGACCAGCCAGTGCTGGAGAAGTCTCTGGTGAGAATGTCGAAGATCTGCTGGAGCATCTCATACATGACCAATACGGCATCTTCCTTCTGGAACTGCTGTGCTTGCTTCATCTCCTCAGGCATCTGGAAGTCCATCCTGGCCTCGAGGCAATGTTGAGGAGTTGAAGGTAACTGCCACAGGAGGTTCTGACACACCTCAAGGCTCTGCCCTTGTTGGAATCGAAGCAAGCTGTAGCTCCTGGAAAGAGCTGTGGTGGAGAGACACAGCAGGAGAACCATCTGGAGGAGGCTCTGGTAGGTCATGGTGAAATCAGGCCCAGGGCTGCCTGTTCTGCTAGTAGGTGCTGAAGCTGAGTCTTCAGGAGTTTGCAGAGTGAATGTCCTTCCTCCCTGAGTATGAGCTACTTAAACAGGATGGCCCTCCATTCTTTCTATTTGAGAGGAATTTCCCACTTTCAGGTCTCCCTTTCAGTTTTCCTGTGTCATTTGAATTATTAGTTGCCTCTAAAACTTTTTCTTTACGCTCCTTGCTATTTTAATTTATATATACCATGGGGAAAAAAGATATAGAAACTGAGAATTTCTACTGTTTTGTAAAGTTTCAATGAATTGCTGAATGTTAAAGAAAAATAGAAGCCAAATCTTTTGAACTAGATTATTACAGGATTCTTTCATTTTGAAAGATTTTTCTTTTTTTCTTTTCATATTATGAGATTTGTGGAGAGGGGGCCTTGTTTGTAAGAGTTTTCTTTTTCATAAGAATTAGGTTTAATTCTCAAATCTGCTATTACCAAACATTAATACTTGCAGTTTATGATTTTAACAAAGGCACCTATTTTTTTCTATTTAAAATAGAGTGATGTTCCTAGAGGGGTGGGAGGCAGCACGGAGATTCCAGAGGGAGGGGATATATGTATACCTGTGGCAGATTTTGTTGATATATGGCAGAAACCAACACAATATTGTTAAGCAATTATCATTCAATTAAAACTAAATATATTTAAATAAAAAGAAATAATAATGTATATAAAAAACAAAATAGAATGCTGTTAAACTAAGTTGTTCTGAATTTTTTGGAGGCCTTAGCCATAAGGAGCAAGAGATCACATAACGTTATCAACCTTGTTGTTTTTCAGTCGCTAAATTGGGTCTGACTTTTTGCGACCCCATGGGATGCAGAATGCCAGGCTTCCCTGTCCTTCAGTACCTCCCGGAGTTTGTTCAAACTCATTATCACTTCATGGTAAATAGATGGGGAAACAATGGAAACAGTGACAGACTTCCTTTGCTTGGGCTCCAAAATCAGTGCAGATGGTGGCTGCAGCTAGGAAATTAAAAGATCACTTCTTTTTATATGAATGTGCAATTTAAAATTTTCTGGAGGCCACATCAAAGGAGTAAACAGAAAAAGTTAATTTTAACAGTATATTTTATTTAACAATATATCTAAATGTTGTCATTTCAACATAGAGCAATACAAAGTTAGTAGTGAGGTAGTTGCATTCTTCTTTCCATCGTGCCTTCAAAATAGAGCACACGCTGTTAGTCATAGCACAGCTCAGGCTGGACTAGTCAAGCGCTCAGCTGGCCGCATGGGGTTGTCAGCTCCATGGTGACCAACACGGCTCAAGATGGAGGGAGCAGTAGGAAAACAAGGTCAATGTCAAAAATCAACCACTTCTTTTTATATGAGCAATTAAAAGTTGGAAAGTGACATTTAAAAATGATACCATTGACAATAACTTAAAATGTCTACGACTGAGAAACTGTCATGGCCAGAGGGGCCTAAAGACGTGGCAATTAAAGGTAATGGGGCATCCTAAATGACATCCCACAAGAGAAAAAGAACATTAGGTAAAAAACGAAGGAGATCTGGGAATTCCCTGGAGATCTAGTGGTTGGGACTCTATGCTTTCAGGGCAGCAGGCCCGAGTTCCATCCCTGGTCAGAAAACTAAGATCCCACAAGTCTCAGAACCAAAAATAAGAAAACAAATAGAAAGTTGCTACAACCAGAGTGTGTGTGGGAGGGGGCAGGGGGAGGAAGAGGCAGTAAGGAGTTCTTCAGAAAGTGTAGACTAGGTAATTTTTAATAATTAATTTATGACTGGACTGGCTCTTTGTGGCAGCAGGGGCTTTCTCTAGTTGGAGCAAGCGTGGGCTGAGCTCTAGCTGAGCTGCTCGGGCTTCTCGCTGTGGACCTTTCTCCTGCTGCAGAGCACAGGCTCCAGGGCCCGGGCTCAGTGGTTGTGGTGCACAGGCGCAGGGGCCTCCCAGCACACGCCATCCTCCCTGAGCCGGGCTGGAACCCAGGTCCCCTGCACTGGCAGGTGGGTTCTTAACCACTGGCCCACCAGGGAAGTCCTAGACTTTAATCCTTTTGAATGTAGCATTGACAGGCCCAATTACCTTCCCTTTTGGCCTCTAAGTACAAGACTATAATTGAAATTTGATTCAGATTAGATGGCCAGAAACTAATGAAGAATAGAAGCTTTCTCTGTTACATTGAGATTATCTTTTTTTCCATCTGGATCATCAATAAGGATTAAGCAACTTGCCCAACTAATTCTTCTTCTGAGTGAGCAAAAGACATGTAAGCATGGGATGAGATGGTCAGCATCCATGAGAAGGGAATACAGAGTCTACAATAGGAGACTGCCAAGGTCATCTCCTACTGAGACTCACACTATCATTTAGTGAGGAAATATTTATTTAGCAAATGGTTCTTATCCACTTCATAAACAAAAGAAGCAAATGCTGCCACTTTATTGGACTATTTTTAAAATGGCTCTCAATAAACTTTTGCTACTGGCTCAATTATATATTTTTCAGATTTTTTCTGAGGTGTTTTTCCCCAACATATTTATTATTTACTGTTTATGCAAGAATGAATGAAACAGTTTTTTTTTT
>SJYT01008421.1:5126-60661 GCA_006410635.1 Cephalophus harveyi
TTTTGTACAGTTCTTCCATGTATTCTTGCCACCTCTTCTTAATATCTTCTGCTTCTGTTAGGTCCATACCATTTCTGTCCTTTATCGAGCCCTTCTTTGCATGAAATGTTCCCTTGGTATCTCTAATTTTCTTGAAGAGATCTCTAGTCTTTCCCATTCTGTTGTTTTCCTCTATTTCTGAGAGCTGGCGCACTATGCGCAGGCGCTGCGAGAGAGGAGCTACCCCACGTCCGAGGCCAGGGGCAGCGGCCTAGAGTGCCAGGTTGTGACGGCGCAGGAACGGCCGAGAGGAGCTTCCCTGTGTCCAAGATCAGGGGCGGTGGCCAGGAGGAGACACCCCACGTCCAAGGTCAGGGGTGGCCGGGAGGAGACACCCCACGTCTGAGATCAGGGGCGGCCAGGAGAAGCCACCTCACGCCCGAGGCCAGGGGAAGTGACCCTGAGGAGCCACCCCGAGCCCCAGGCCAGGGGCGGCAGCTGGGAGGAGCCACCTCGTGCCCGAGGCCAGGGGTGGTGACCCTGAGGAGCCACCCCGAGCCCGAGGCCAGGGGCAGCAGCTAGGAGGAGCCACCCATGTCCGAGGCCAGAGCTGGCAGCCGGGAGGAGCAACCCAAGGAGCAGTGGCTGCGCAGGCGCAGGAGGGCCTAGAGGAGCTATCCCACGTTGAAGATCAGGAACGGTGGCGGTAAGGAGATACCCCTCATCCAAGGTAAGGAGCAGCGGCTGCGCTTTGCTGGAGCAGCCGTGAAGAGATACCCCACACCCAAGGTAAGAGAAACCCAAGTAAGATGGTAGGTGTTGCAAGAGGGCATCAGAGAGCAGACACACTGAAACCATACTCACAGAAAACTAGTCAATCTAATCACACTAGGACCACAGCCTTGTCTAACTCAATGAAACCAAGCCATGCCTGCGGGGCAACCCAAGACGGGCGGGTCATGGTGGAGAGGGCTGACAGAACGTGGTCCACTGGAGAAGGGAATGGCAAGCCACTTCAATATTCTTGCCTTGAGCACCCCATGAACAGTATGAAAAGGCAAAATGATAGGATACCTAAAGAGGAACTCCCCAGGTCATTAGGTGCCCAATATGCTACTGGAGATCAGTGGAGAAATAACTCCAGAAAGAATGAAGGGATGGAGCCAAAGCGAAAACAATACCCAGTTGTGCATGTGACTGGTGATAGAAGCAAGATCCGATGCTGTAAAGAGCAATACTGCATAGGAACCTGGAATGTCAGGTCCATGAATCAAGGCAAATTGGAAGTGGTCAAACAAGAGATGACAAGGGTGAACGTCGACATTCTAGGAATCAGCGAACTAAAATGGACTGGAATGGGTGAATTTAACTCAGATGACCATTATATCTACTACTGCGGGCAGGAATCCCTCAGAAGAAATGGAGTAGCCATCATGGTCAACAAAAGAGTCCGAAATGCAGTACTTGGATGCAATCTCAAAAATGACAGAATGATCTCTGTTCGTCTCCAAGGAAAACCATTCAATATCACAGTTATCCAAGTCTATGCCCCAACCAGTAATGCTGAAGAAGCTGAAGTGGAACGGTTTTATGAAGACCTACACGATCTTTTAGAACTAACACCCAAAAAAGATGTCCTTTTCATTATAGGGGACTGGAATGCTAAAGTAGGAAGTCAAGAAACACCTGGAGTAACAGGCAAATTTGGCCTTGGAATGCGGAATGAAGCAGGGCAAAGACTAATAGAGTTTTGCCAAGAAAATGCACTGGTCATAGCAAACACCCTCTTCCAACAACACAAGAGAAGACTCTACACATGGACATCACCAGATGGTCAACACCGAAATCAGATTGATTATATTCTATGCAGCCAAAGATGGAGAAGCTCTATACAGTCAACAAAAACAAGACCAGGAGCTGACTGTGGCTCAGATCATGAACTCCTTATTGCCAAATTCAGACTCAAATTGAAGAAAGCAGGGAAAACCGCTAGACCATTCAGGTATGACCTAAATCAAATCCCTTATGATTATACAGTGGAAGTGAGAAATAGATTTAAGGGCCTAGATCTGATAGATAGAGTGCCTGATGAACTATGGAATGAGGTTCGTGACATTGTACGGGAGACAGGGATCAAGACCAGCCCCATGGAGAAGAAATGCAAAAAAGCAAAATGGCTGTCTGGGGAGGCCTTACAAAAAGCTGTGAAAAGAAGAGAGGCGAAAAGCAAAGGAGAAAAGAAAAGATATAAGCATCTGAATGCAGAGTTGCAAAGAATAGCAAGAGGAGATAAAGCCTTCCTGTGGATCATCACTATTAAAAGTCTCATAGCATTCCTATGAAAGCTAGTAAGTGAAAGAACTCAAGTCAAACTCACACCTGTCTGATTACAGAATAAAGCAGCAGCTCCCCAACTTCCCTGGTGGTCCAGGGGTTAAGAATCTGCCTTCCATTGCAGGGGTCTCGAGTTCAATCCTAGTCAGGGAACTAAGATCCCACATGTTGCAAGGCAACTAAAACCAGGTGCTGCAATGAAAGGATCCTGCAGCCACAGCGAAGGTGCTGAGTAACACCAGACATAGTCAAAGAAACAAAGAAAGCTTAAAGACAGAAGAGGGAAGTGACTCCTTGGTGGGGCTTATACAGAGTAAGTGTGAGAAGCTGTACCTCTCCTCCCCAACCAGGTTGCCAGCTCTCCAGCCCCTCTAGTCTTCTCCTGCCTATCTCCCTGCTGGAACACACACCACTACTATGGTCACCGTTCCCTTTCCTCTGCATTTCTACCTTTTCGCTTTGCCAGAAACTCCTGACTCCTACTACCATTTTGGCTGACTCTTTTTTCTGCATCTTTGTTTCCTGATCCAAGGCTTATCTCTGCTAATTAAAAGTATTACAACAACAACAATAACCTTTCTTTGTTATCATTTTGCAAAGAAACAGAATTTTTAACACCAAACTAGGCAGTCTCAGATTAAGGAATAATTTTTCAAATGGAATAGATTTACCTTTATAAAAAATATATCTAGGCTAGATTCATCTCCCAGCAAAGTCTTAATGCTAAAGCCATGTGGCCTCCATAACTTCAACACTTGGATTTAAAACTAAACTTGGAACGAACTCACAAGCTTTCCTGTGGCAACCAGCCCTGCTACCCATCCAGCCAGAGAGATGCCTCCTCCACCACTCAGGCCTCAGTGAGCGCAAGACTCAGGGGAAATTTAAAGTAGCTTCTCTTCTCGAAACAGTAAACATTCTTGGCTAGGCTCACCTCCCCATGTCTTCCATGCCATTTATTCTTCAGAGAGTAAACTGCTTTTTTTCAGTTACTTCTGGACCTTACACATACTCTGTTTCTTTTATATTATTTTGTGGTCATAGTTTGTTTGTCTCCTCCACTGGACCGTGGGCTCCTCGAGGACAAGGATGCTGTTCACCTCATTTTGCTTCCACAGCACCTTGCATACAGTAGAGCCTAACATACAGTAGACCTTCAATCTGACTGGTGAACAGACTGATCCTTCACAGTAGAGAAACCAGTTCACTAAATAAATGAGAGAAACAGAGTTCAATGAAGTGCTTTGCAGAACAATTGTGTTTATACTTTAAGATGGCAATCATTTTTGAAACAGTTATGAAACTGTCTTATTTTCCATAAACAGTAGGTAAACACTGAATTCCTACATCTACCCCTTTCCCACTGATGCCCCCTAGCAAAGGAACAAAGCTAGAGACCAGAGGATCCTATTGTGGTCATTATCCTCTACAGAGAACAGTAAGCATGGACTCTCACCAGTCACAATGGCAGCTAGAGATCTGCTAGTCACTAATGATAAGTCCATGTGGAGTTAAAGCTATGTCTGGTTCCCTTTGGGAGGCCTCACTACTTAGTATGTCATCAGAGAACATTTACTAGATAATGGATAGATCGAGCCTTTTGGAAGGACTGTGAGTGTCTGAGTTTCTGAGAGTAGAATAATAACCTTCAGTGTTTTTGTTTGGAAGTGGTAGACAGGAGAGGGAAGAAGATGAAAAAAGGATGAGCTGATGAGTATACCTGATGCTCAGCAACAGCAATCTCACCTGAAATAAAGACAGCGTTTCCAGCCTGTCCTGTCTATTTATGCAAGTTTCTCAAAGACATCCACATTGACCAAAGGCTGTCTGCACCCAGTCACCCAGAGTCAGTACTTTCTCAATGCGTAAGTCAAGAAACACCAAGGACATGAAAACTATGCTTCATCACTCTCTTCCATCTTCTCTCCTCCCTGGTTTCTATCTTCTCTATTTCTTATAGTGATTTGTATTTATTCAAATTCTAGAATTAAATATTCTGTGTGCAACACCACACCACTGGCTGCATTTTGAAGTTCCAACCACATGCCAGGTACTATTCTAGGCTCTGTGTACACACTATGATGAAGAAAACAAAGGTCATTGCTAATTTCATGGAGTTTATATTCTGGTGGGGAAATGAACAAGGAAACAAATATATGCACAAAACTTTAGAGAAAAACTATGAAGAAAGTACAGCACAGTAATGGAATAAGGAGTAATTGAGAAGGTCACCCTGTAAATATGATGGCCAGGGAAGATGCTTTTGAAGCAATTCCAGTGGTGAAAAGAGCAACACTTTCTCTCCGCCCCAGCCAACTTGCTCAAAGATGTTTGTTAATCTAAGGATCATTCTCAGTTATATTTCCCTTCAGGGAAGGGTTTATGTCAAAGTACAGTGACATATAGAGAAGATTTTCTGTAAATTACCACTGCCTAATTAATTTCACCCTGATGTTCACTTAGGAGCTTGTTATCTAGAAAAACCATTGGGTTGTCCCAGTGAATCTCTGACAGCTGCACGAGAAACTTACTCATTATCAAAGATTTACCCAAGTACCAGAGATCATCTGACAATGTGTTTTACTTTCAGTCACCCTAAATGCTCTTCACCCACTGGGATATTGTCTGTTGACATCCAACATTTGTTGTTCACTTCCAAACACTAATCCCTGTGGTGTGTCCTTTGGGTGATCAAGCTTACTCTAAAGCCACTATAAAAAATTTAAGAAGACTGGAACTCTCCTATTTTTCCATTGACATTTTTACCCCTCGTTTGATTTCAACTTGATTTGCTTTTCCCTTTGCTTTCTTTTTTTTTTTTTTCCTCTTTTACTTCTTTCTTCAGGTAGGACTTTTCCTTTCATCCAGGCATACCACACAGTGCTGGCCATGTGCTTTCAAACTTATAAAACACAGAATTTGAGCCATTTTTTAAAAGAAAAAAGCCTGTGTACTAGCATTATTTTATTAAAAAAAATAAAATTTTAAAAGGTCAAATTTATTTTCCTGGGCAAGACATATTTTTCATATTTAGGGTCTATCAAAAGTTCTACTTCAGAGGCTCGTGGGTGTCAGGAACCCCGCCTTCCTCAATGCCCTTTGAAGTTTGGAGTTTAAACCAACGATAATAAAAATAATCACGCTTATATTTATACTTGTCCAATACCCTTCATTTCAAGGCAGAAGAACAACTTTCAAATCAATTAAACTCTACATGCAGTTTTTCTCACATATAAATATTATGACGAGTAAGCAGCAGCAAGAGTGTGTTCATCTGCCAAACACACAGTAAGAACTCTGCTAAAACTGGAATGTCTTCATGAACTACTTCTATTATATTTTCCCTCCTACTGCTTCTAATAGCTCCCACCCTATCTTCCAATGTGCTTTAAAGTGGCTAATTTTGAAAGGTTTCTCTCCACAAATCATTTCAATGATGATGCTCTAAAGACTGTCAGCCAGTGTGTTAAAAGCCTACAACAGAATGGTTTCATTGAGAAGTATAATTTGCTTGACATTCTCGTCTTTCCAAATATTACGGAAGTTTCCTTTATTTGTCAAGCCAACGAACTGGGTATATAAATGTCTCTGAAATTAGCAAGCAATTTTGAAACAGTTACAAGAATAAAATCATGGGTTTAAAGTGTTCTTTCTCTGAATCTTTCCCCATGCTCATAGGTTCCTATCTTCTGAGCCTTTGAAAATTCTAGGAGAATCCTTTAATATAAGCAAAGTGCTCAAAAGGTAACTTTATCCCTCCCTCTTTTCCCCTTTGTTAACTGTAAGTTTGCTTTCTATGTCATTGACTCTGTTTCTGTCATGTAAATAAGTTCATCTGTCTGGTATTTTAGATTCCATGTATAAGTGATATCATGATATTTGTCTTTCTCTGACTTACTTCACTTAGGATGATAATCTCTAGGTCCATCCATGTTGCTATAATTGATGTTATTTCATTTTTTATGGCTGAGTAATATCCTGTTGTATACATATATAAATCCTTTCATCTGTCAACAAACATTTAGGTTGCTTCTATGTATTGGCTAAATATTTAGTAAGGCCTCCTCGTTTAATAAATTTAACATGGGAAAACCATTTTTATCACCACAGGAATGGAAATCAGAACACATAGTCTTTACTAACTCCATAAAAAATGGGTTCATCAAGTTAAGAATCTCCTAATACAGAGACCCCACTTTTTAGATTATTTGAGAGTGCTTCCAATAAGAGGAAGGTTTGGGTTGCTTTTCTCCTCCAGTAGAGGAACAGTTCTAGAAGCAGTTTGATAGGGTAGGGGAATTAACTCAGGTGGGCCGAGCAAGGGGTTTCCAGGTGCGCACAGTGAAGCCTGCTCATGAGACACTTTCCAACAGCCCACCCCATAAGGAACTCTGCCTCTGGGTCTGTTTGAGCACTGCGACATTCTGGTTTCCTGCTTAATGTGGAAAACCCATGTTTCTGATTATTTCCCCAAATTTGGCCTGAACTAACAGTGAGTAACATAATGCAAAAGAGCTCTGTGTTGGGCAAGCTGATACAGCATGGCGACCCCAGGAAAAGGTCCACTTTGCCCTCCAACAGCCTCTCTGGAGGGCAGAGCCAGGGGGCCAGCTCACAAAAACACCTCCCCACCTGCCCGCCCCATGCTAGCCTTTCTAAGCTGTCCTTCCTCTTTGCAATGTCTCCAAGCTTTGTTCATACAGCAAATTTCATTCCATTAGCATGGCGAAGCCTCCTCCCAGATTATTAATCAAGATGCAAATAAGATAAAACCTAATCCACAGTCCCTCAGCTATGAATACTCAAAGCCAGGCTCATTAAACATATCTGTCAACAATGGATTGCTCCAGCCTGAGGCCCCAAGTTGATTGGAAGTTGGGAAAGGGGTGCAAAGCATTTGGTTGCACAATACATTCAAGGGAAGGGACTCCTTTCCAGGTGTGGCCAGTTAAGTCTGTTTAGAGATAGGCTATATAGTTTTATAGATTCTTTTCTCAGTTGTTAATGGCAGCCAAAGAGATGGAGAAACAGATGTCACGATGGGAAACAAAAATTCATATACCATGTGTATAAAGCTGAAAATCATTATGAATGGGAGTAAAGCAATATGGCACACTGGACTCAAACCTAGTGAATTGCTGCATGGATTCAAACACTATTTACTTGTGTCAAAAACAAGGAAAATGTTAATTCTGTTAAAGTGCTTAAAGTCACTTTTAGCCAAGGTTCTTATCTATCATCCTGTCATTAGCATCCTCACTGCCAGTCCCCATCACAATATACTTTGTATTTACATTGGGCTTTTCAAGTTCAAAGCACAAAGCAGACACATAAAGCAATTCATCACCTTGAGGGGTCTGCGTTGGGTGGAATGTTCCCAGTAAACACACTCCTTAACGTGTCACTGGAGGAGCCACTCGGCAGGAGTGTTCCTGGCCTACAACTTGATGTCATATGTTGGCATTCTGTCAGATTTCAAATACACATTTCCACCTAACAAACTGACAGGCCTATTTTCTGAATCAAAGGAAAAGTGATTTTACTGATCTTTTAGCATTAAGAATCATTCTCTCCATCTGGGTATTTCTGGGTAGTAGCCACATTTTAAACACATCTAAAAGAGAAGGGAGGGGAAAAAAAAGCATAGAGGAAGTAAAATTAAATATATTGGTTGTTTTTCAATGAGAAAGTGGATGATAGAAAAAAGTAATTAAATCTGAGGAGGTTTATAATGGGAAACAGATGTGGGTGTGAAAGTGATTCGATATAACCAAAGGGTTCAAGACATCTTTCCAAGAACATGTTTTAATACAAAAACATTTAACAGCAAATAGCTACACCAAAATTGCTCAGTTTCAAAACTTCACCTGTGTTCTTTACTTTTTATCCTTTGATTAACAGAGAAAAGAAGGACTTCCCATATTTGAGCTGCTTATTAACAATTCTTTATTTATGACGGACAGGGAAACCAGGCGTATCTGTTTCACTCTCCTGTCCTGGTAGGTTTCATATTCTCCTTCTAATTCCCATGCCCCCGTGCTGTTCTATTTGAATTTCCAATGCAGCAGAGGAAATGGCTTCTAAAATATTAAAATCCTGTTTTCATTGACTTTCTTTACGCTTTGTGACCACATTTCTATTCAGATCAGGTTGCACGGCTCTTAACTTTGCCAAGTTTAAATTTAAAGTTAGAGCAACTTCATGGTACCCCCTAAGTGGATAGCTCTTACAACAAGGGAGAAGCAGTCTGGAAACTGCAGAGAAGCCAGACTGAAGGGGCAACTCTCTTTTAAAAATTTTACTCTGCTTTTCAGACTTTTTGAAAGTATTTCAACCAAAACTACACCATGAACAAGGGCTCATTTGGAGCAAGACATCAACCTGAGAAAAGTCTCCAAGAAACAAACCTGACTGCATTGACTTGGCATGGAAACATCCAAGGCACGTCTCAGGCCCGTCCCCAACCCTCACTCCAGGATTTTTCTCCTTACCCCCAGTCTTGCCTTGCCTGTGTCCCAATCCTACTTAGGAATCCTATTTATTGTGTCCAGTACTAGGGCTTTATAACTCCCTCCCTGAAGACCAAGCAATACCATCTAGAAAAATTAGGCAGACCATTCTCTTTGAGGGAATCAGTTTCTAAACCCCAGCTCAGTCCCTGAAAAAAATTCTCTGAGAAATTGAACTTGGGGTCTCTGGAGTCTGCCCCCTTCTACTTCAGGGAACTTGCTTGCCTTCCCTTAAGTTGCAAGACTCACAGCAATGTTACATATAATTCTGATAATTAATGCCTCTACAGTATTTTATAGCTCATAAAGCCTTTTCATATCTTCATGAGAGTTCTATGACAGAAGCTGGGCAGGTTTTGTTTTATCTACATTTTATAGACGAGGAAACTTCTGTTCAGAGAGACTTCATCAATTGTCTGAGATCATAATTAGTCAAGAAGCCAGAGTCCCAGTTCCCGCCTCCAAATTCCCAATCCTATTTTCCTTCCCCCACAAGTATGAGTGTTTTTAGAATTCTCTCTCCTGAAAGCGGAGTCATTCTTAGAAGTTTTTATTTTCCTGATGCCTCCTCTTCATCTCAAGTAGAAGAGGGCCAAAAAAGTCTTGGAGAATTCAGTCAGACCACAGTCATTCATTGTGTGTGCAGAGGGGGCCATCTAAACTTTACCCCAACTTACTTTATTTTGATCTGTGTAAGCCTTGGTTAAAGATGGTTTTCAATCCAAAATACCTGTGGAGTATAGTCCAAGCACTGTACTAAGTTCTAAGCTGAGGAGACAACAATAAATAAGACCAACACCTAGCCATCCATGGAGGCATTTACAGTCTAAATTAAATATGCAGTTACAGTCCAATATAACAAAATGGTCATGGAAGGCTTCCTGGGAAAAAGGACATATAAATTAATGTCTGAAAAACTGAGTTAGACAAGCATTGGTATTTTTAGAAGTTGGAAACACTCTAAGGAAAATGTTAGCAGAAGAAGGGAAGGGATATCCGAGAGCCATCTTACCTGGTCTCTCTTTACCTACCATTTCCCATCTGTACAATCCAGAAAACTGTCCTCCTCTAGCCAATAAAGAACCATAAGTAACCAAACTTGAAACAGCAAGCTGAACAGCATTAAAAGCCTATCTGAGATTCTTAAATTCTATACAGTTCCTAACTGGGAAAGAAAAATCATAGTCAGCTGTGAGCTCAAGCTAGATCAAGGATTTTTCAAAGGACTTCCATCAGCTTCAAGATAACAATCCAACCAGTCTAGCACGGCATGCTGGACCTTCTGTGATCTGGCCCATTTCATTTTTCTAGCCACATATATCACCACACTGCTCTTACACTTACTCTGGCCATCGTTGTTGTTGTTCAGTTGCCAAGCTATGTCCGACTCTTTGTAACCCCATGGACTGCAGCACACCAGGCTCCTCTGTCCTTCACTGTCTCCCAGAGTTGGCTCAAATTCATGTCAATTGAGTTGGTGATGCTATCCAACCATCTCATCCTCTAACCATACTGAATGATAATATTTGCAGCTACCTGAACCTACTGTATTATAGGTAAGCTGCTATATATAGATATATACACAAACACACACACATATACACATACATATACACATATATATACATACACACATATACACACACATATATACATACATATACACATATATATACATACACACATATACACACACATATATTCATGCATGTATACATACATATACACATATCAGTTTAGTTCAGTCACTCAGTCGTGTCCGACTCTTTGCGACCCCATGAATCGCAGCACGCCAGGCCTCCCTGTCCATCACCAACTCCTGGAGTTCACTCACTCACATCCATAGAGTCCGTGACGCCATCCAGCCATCTCATCCTCTGTCGTCCCCTTCTCCTGCCCCCAATCCCTCCCAGCATCAGAGTCTTTTCCAGTGAGTCAACTCTTCGCATGAGGTGGCCAAAGTACTGGAGTTTCAGCTTTAGCATCATTCCTTCCAAAGAAATCCCAGGGCTGATCTTCAGAATGGACTGGTTGGATCTCCTTGCAGTCCAAGGGACTCTCAAGAGTCTTCTCCAACACCACAGTTCAAAAGTATCAATTCTTCAGCGCTCAGCTTTCTTCACAGTCCAACTCTCACATCCATACATGACCACTGGAAAAACCATAGCCTTGACTAGACGGACTTTTGTTGACAAAGTAATGTTTGTCTGGAACTCTCTTGCTTTTTCCATGATCCAACAGATGTTGGCAATTTGATCTCTGGTTCCTCTGACTTTTCTAAAACCAGCTTGAATATCTGGAAGTTCACGGTTCATGTATTGCTGAAGCCTGGCTTGGAGAATTTTGAGCATTACTTTACTAGTGTGTGAGATGAGTGCAATACACATATACATACACACATATATACATTACACACATATATGTATACATGTACATATATACACATTAAAAATATATCTGTATATATAATTCATAATAGATAGATGTTTCTTATCTAAATTCCAGAAAGAGACTGCCAACCCACATCACTTGGGTTCATGTCTCACAAGTGCTAACTAGTCCTAACTCTAGACTGGGAAATGTAGTCTCTAGCTGGGTGCCCACGTGCTTAGCTAAAACCTGGAAGGTTTCGTTCTAAAATGAAGGAAGAAATAGATGTTGGAAGACAGTTGACAGTCTTCATTGTCTCCCATCTCTGTATGCACATGTGCACAACTCCTTAGTCAGAATGCCCCTCACCTGGATAATTCCCCATGTCCTTAGGCAGCTCCAACGTCAGCTTCTCTGGAACACAAACCCTTGCGGTGCATTCTTTGAGCATCTGTGCTTCTCTCTCTGCTCCAGCACTTACCCCACCCTTAATGTAATTGTCTGCTCATCAGCCTTCCTGTCGGAGAATGCAATGACACCCCACTCCAGTACTCTTGCCTGGAGAATCCCATGGATGGAGGAGCCTGGAAGGCTGCAGTCCATGGGGTCGCTGGGGGTCGGA
Organism: Cephalophus harveyi; assembly: GCA_006410635.1. NCBI lineage: Eukaryota > Metazoa > Chordata > Mammalia > Artiodactyla > Bovidae > Cephalophus > Cephalophus harveyi. Next base: position 16,941 of record SJYT01008421.1, read on the forward strand.
CACGACTGAGCAACTTCACTTTCACTTTTCACCTTCATGCATTGGAGAAGGAAATGGCAACCCACTCCAGTTTTCTTGCATGGAGAATCCCAGGGACAGGGGAGCCTGGTGGGCAGCCATCTATGGGGTCACACAGAGTCAGACATGACTGAATTGACTTAGCAGCAGCAGCCTTCCTATCAGACCATGGGCTCACAAGGACAGGGACCATGTCTTCTGTTTTTCCACTCATAGAGTTAAGGGCACCCAATAAATGATGGTGGAATGAAGAAATAAAACACAAGAGCAGAAATTATCTGGAAATTCTAACCAGGGTTCAGTTCCAGTTAATCTGGAAATTGTCATATTATTTCTTAAAAGTAATCATTTTAATTTCCTTTATCTGCTTCAATATGACCATGGTTCCTAGCCATGTCCATATTTCACATTAATTCTGATGCTTTTGTAAAAAAAAAGTGAAGATTTTTTCAAAAATGTGATTGAAATAATATGGGTAGCTAAGTATGGGCATTAAATTAATTCAGAAGTGGGTTATTTGAAATTTGGAACAAATTTGCCATAAAAATATCTTATACATGGTGGTTGGGCATCCAACCAAGCCACAAAAGAACTAAAATTCACAGTGTAACTAAACTCAGGTTCTTACAATACTATGCAGAATGAGGGTTATTCTCTGGAGAATTCAGGGCTCTAATTTTGCCCCCAACCCAACCTTATACATCAAAATGAGTTTGGGAGTATCTTAATTTAGGTTCTCCCAGAAGTGTGTGCATGCTCAGTCATTTCTGACTCTTTGTGACCCCATGGACTGTAGAACTATAGGACTATAGCCCACCAGGTTCCTCTGTCCATGGGATTTCCCAGGCAAGAATACTGGAGTGTGTTGTCATTTCCTTCTCTTGGTGATCTTCCCAACCCAGGAATTGAACCCACCTCTCATGTCTCTTGCATTGGCAGGTGGATTCTTTACTACTAGCCCCAGCTGGGAAGCCCTTTCTAGAAGCAGGCTCTGAGAAAAGGACTGCACTTCAAGTGGTGTATTTGGGAGGTGCAGAGAACATAGGTAAAAAGTTGAAAGAGATATAGGCAAGAAAGGCTGTCAATAAAAGGTGTGCCATTACACATGCTACCATGGAGAACAACTATGTGAAGTTTAATCCCACCAGGAAATTCTGGAAATGGGATAAAATGCATGCTTCTAAATAATCCACCTAAGGGGTAAGGGAATTGGGGTATTTATATATCAACTCCTTAGTCATTATAAGAGGGCCCAGGGAGCTTCCCTGGTGACTCAATGGTAAAGAATCTGCCTGCCAACGCAGGAAACACGGGTTTGATTCCTGATCCAGGAAGATGCCACATGCGACGAAGCCCAGGTGCCCAACTATTGAGCTTGTGCTCTAGAGCCCTAGCGCTGTAATTACAGAAGCCCAAGCACCCTAGAACCCATGCCCCACAACAAAGGAAGCCACCTCAATGATATGTCTGCACACGGCAACTAGAAAGTAGGCCCGCTCACCATACCTAGAGAAAAGCCTGCACAGCAATGAAGACCCAGCACAGCCAATAAGTAAATGAATAAAATTTTAAAACAGGGCCCAGGGGTGGGGGTGGGCCTATGCTGATTCCTTAATCCTTTATCCTTCGTCCCAGAAGAACAAAGTCTTCAGGCACAGAAATACAGATAACTGGCAGTTGGAAGTCATCGGCACACAATGAGAGGCCTAAAGAAAATGTCAAGCGCTGAGGAGTGATAGAAAGGAAATAGTATCCTTACAGCACAGTTAACAACCTTGAAAACTAAAGAGAAGTTACTCCAACCCCATCCCCACCCAAAATCTCTCCAAACTAAACTGAGAAATCTGAATACCTATCTCCAGGCTGAACCCATCGATCTGAGTCTAATCCTCTCCCGGCCCACACTGCTCTCAACTGAGATTGAGGTAAGGAGACTGGCTTTTATAATTAGGAACACAAGCCTATAGTAAGAGTAAACTCTGGTTTAAAATAACCGCTAAATGGTCAATGAGAGGCAAGTTCCGCACTTTTTCTTTCGTAAAAGTCGTTCCATTTCTGTGCCGTGCTGGTGGCAGCTGACACCCTCTAGAAACCTGAGATGCCGGCTCATTAAAGGGTGCAGGCATCAGGGGATCGCTTACCTACCATCCTTTTGCAACAACAATGAAATCAATCTCTGCTGTTCAAATTGGGATCTCCTATTACATTAGAGTGCAGCGTTCAAAGCCAAAGTGGGGGAAACGCCAGTGTTTGTGGAGCAGAGGAAATCCTATCGCTGGGCAGATTGTAACAGGGAAGGAGAGAGCGGGAGACAGAACCCCAGCTTGGGTAACTCAAGCCCCCCACAGTGCCTCGGAGGAAGAGAGCCTAATCTGGTTTCTGCCTGCCATCTGCATTGCCTGGGCCCTCGGCTGTTTGTACTTCTCTCTGTTTCACCAACAGAGGCCAGGACAACTTGTCATATCGATAAACAAGCAAACGACTCAAAAGGCTTTTTTTTCCCCTAAACTACTAACTTCACTGTGAATTGAACTAAAGGACTATCGAGCAAAGAGAGGCTTTTCAGACTTGAAGAAAACTACTTCCCAGAAGGGAATTGCCATTGGAGAGTCATGTGAGCTGGGAAGTGCTGGAAAAATGCAATCCTGATCAAAGGCAGCTCTTTCCCCCAGCATAAACCTAGGGCTCTGTTCTTAATCAGAGCAGGAAACTTGCAATAGGAGTAATAATTAAGCACTGTTAGGTGGTTTGATACATGCATCAAAACTAGCTGTACAAAAGAAGATTGCAAAGATGATATTTTAATTAACTGCCGACGTGCTGCCACAACAGTAGCTATTTGTCCACCAATACCATATTATCTTGCTGTTGGTTGTTCTGATAGGTCAGTATGTATATATGATCGGCGAATGCTGGGCACAAGAGCTACAGGGAATAATGCAGGCTGAAGAACTGCTCGTTTTATCCCTTCCCATCTTAATAATAAGTCATGCAGGGTGACATCTCTGTGTTACAGTGAAAATGGTCAAGAGATTTTTGTTAGTTACTCTTCAGATTATATATATCTTTTTGACCCAAAAGATGATACAGCACGAGAACTTAAAACTCCTTCTGCAGAAGAGAGAAGAAAAGAGGTTGATAGGGTTATGGCACCCCACTCCAGTTCTCTTGCCTGGAAAATCCCATGGGCAGAGGAGCCTGGTAGGCTGCAGTCCATGGGGTCACTAAGAGTCGGACATGACTGACTGACTTCACTTTCACTTTTCACTTTCTGGCATTGGAGAAGGAAATGGCAACCCACTCCAGTGTTCTTGCCTGGAGAGTCCCAGGGATGGGGGAGCCTGGTGGGCTGCCGTCTATGGGGTCGCACAGAGTCGGACACGACTGAAGCGACTTAGCAGCAGCATGCAAAGGAGATGGGTGGCAATGCAGGGATTTCACATTAAATGAAACCTCAAATATTTGTTCAATTACAGAAGCACCTTAGAAAAATTTTTGAACTATCTTACTTAGACTCATGTTTTCCCTGCTGCTGCCGCTAAGTCACTTCAGTTGTGTCTGACTCTGTGCGACCCCATAGACAGAAGCCTACCAGAGAATTATTTAATTCATACAAATGAAAAGCAAGTTTTCTCTGTTACAAAATAAGACATATGATTTCCTCTCACATACACAATACTTGCTTTCTGTATATATTCTTTTTATATATTACTTTTACATTCTCACACTATGGAGTTTTACAGATCCAGTGTCATTATGTTTTTTTAATTGCATTAAACTACCTGTCATAAGTGTCTTCTCTGGTGGCTCAGATGGTGAAGAATCTGCTTCCCCAGGTGGTGCTAGTGGTAAAGAACCCTCCTGCCAGTGCAGGGTATGTAAGAGATGTGGGTTCGATCCCTGGGTTGGGAAGATCCCCTGAAGGAGGGCATGGCAACCCATTCCAGTTTTCATGCCTAGAGAAGCCCATGGTCAAAGGAGCCTTGGCACACTGCAGTCCACAAGGTTGCACAGAGTGAGACACAACAGGCGACTTAGCACGCACCTATCATAAAAACCTCCAATTTTATGTGCACATTTGAATGATTTTTCTTTTTAGCAAGTTTGCCAAGTTGTGTAACCATCATAACAATCCACTATTAAAACATTTTCATCACCCCAATGAGATCCTTCATACACTCTTGACACTACAAGTGTATGACATCCTTCATACACCTTCTTGACATTACCACACCCAGGCTCTGGCAACCTCTAACCTACCTTCTCCTTCCATAGACTTGTCTATTGATTTATTTATATTTACTTTTGGCTGTGCTGGGTCTTCACTGATGCACACAGGCATTCTCTAGCTACAGCAAGCAGGGGCCACCCTCTAGTTGTGGTGCGTGGGCTTCTCATTGTGGTGGAATCTCTTGTCCCAGAGAACCAGCTCTAGAGCACAGGCTCAGTAGTTGTGGTGCCTGGGCTTACCAGCCTACAGCATGTGAAATCTTCCCGGACCAGGGATCAAACCTATGTCCCCTGTATTGGCAGGCAGATTCTTAACCACTGGACCACCAAGGAAGTCCCCATAGACTTGTCTTTTCTGGATATTTCATGTAGATCACATAAGTGATCTTTTGCATCTGACTTTTTTCCCTTAGCATGATGTTTTCAAGATTCATCCGTGTTGTAAGTCTATAACAGTACCTCATTCCTTTTTACTGCTGAATAGTATTGCATGATGCAGATACTCCACATTTGTTTAATCCATTTACCAATTGATAAATATTTGGGTTGGTTCTACATTTTGGCTATTATGGATAATTCTGCTATGGATATTTCCGTGCAAGTCTTTATTAATAATACTGCTATGAACTTTTGCACTTAAGTCTTAATGTAGACTTGTTTTTATTTCTCTTCAACTCATTTTAAAGTGGAGAAAATGAAGACCACAGAGGTAAAAGAAGAAGAGTCTTCTTCTTTAGACTTAGAATAAGTTTATATAATCTTTTCAGTTGCCTAAGGAAAATATTGCACTTTAAGAGAAAAAAAAACAATCTTTTTAATATAACATGCACACTGGAGAAAATCTGAGAAATAAATACAGCTCCTATCAACACAACATTCAGACACGATCACTACTGAAATTTTAATGATTCTTCTTTCAGTCTCTTTTGTTTTGTTTTTTATTTACTTATTGGCCACATATACAGCTTGTGGGGACCTTAGATTCCCAACCAGGGACTGAACCCAGGGCCTCAGCACTGAGAGTACAGAATTCTCATTACTAGGCCACTAGCAAAATTCACAGTCTTTATTTTATATGTATGTATTTTTACATGGCTTATCTCATACTATACAAGTAGTGTTTTATCTTACTTTTTAAATGACTATTTCACATATAATTAAAAACTTCTCAAAGCACATTTTAATGACTGTATAATATGCCATCATATGTGGACTGTATAATATGCCATCATATGTGATACCCCATCTTTTATTCAACCATTTCCCCACTGTTGAACATTTAGGTTCATTTGTTCAGTAAATATTTACTGAATGCCTAGTGTATGCCAGAAACTGTACTCGGCACTAATGATATAATAATGAGCACAAACAAGTATAATAATTGTCCTCATGGAACCTATAGTCTAACATATCACTATTATTAATAATGTGATTAAAATCCTAAACACAGACCTATGTTCTTATTTTATATTAATTCCTTATGAATGAAACTTCAAAGGTACAATTTTGGGGTCAAAGAATATTAAGATTTTTAAGACTCTTAAGAAATATTGACAAGTTACCTCCCAGAAAGGTCATACAAATTTGTATTCTTATTGACAGTAACATTTCTTTTATCAATGCTACATTTTTAACAAAGCTTCCAGCTACTTCAAAATCTTTTTGGAAATGGACAGGAGTATTAATAAAATTCAACTCTTCCTATCTTCAATTTTCAAACTCCTATTTATTCACTGCTAAAAGTCATGTTCATACCCTAAAGCTGATAATTCAGCAAAAGAAAATTTTGATGACTAACAAATTTTTTACAATAGATGTTTTCCCAAACACCTGTCCATGTAGCTATTTATTTTCTTAACAAAGATCTTTTCCCTTTGGAGAGACCATTTATATTTGATACTTCTAGCATGTTAAAATAATTTAATACAACTTTCAAAATATACTAGCAGTCATTAGGATTGGAATATTTAGGGAATGCCTTTTCTCTAAGATTGAAATTTGGAGGCAAGCTCTAGACAATTATCCAGCAAGCAGGATGCAATCTGAATGATTTCATAAGCTATAATAATGGTTCAGATATGATAGAAGTTTACAAAGAAGCTGAAGGCAATTTTTGTCTTCAGCTACATAGTGGTTTCTCTGGTATCCTGAATGAGCTTTCTTTTGTTACTTCAAAATTGCCCATAGCTTCAATTTGCAGTCTCAATAGCTTTTCGGAATTCTTTATCAAAACAATAACCAACATATGGGGGGTGAGGAGAGAAATTAGTGGGGACCTTTGGAGTCAAATTTAAATCAAATGAATTTTAAAGCAGATGAAGCAAATACATGACTTATTCTATGTCAACAGTCTAAAAAACAGAATAGTATACAAATCAAATGATTATAGAATCACTGGTTCAAGTTGAAAGAAACCTCACAAATCCCTCACCCAACCGTCTCTTATTTCACAACTATAACTCATGAAAATGAAACGAAATGACCTTTCTGTGGACCCACAGCAATACATAAAAGAGACAGAACTTCCACCAAGGACTTTTGCTCCAAAACCGATATAAAATTTTTGACTTCTCAGCAAGCTCTTTTTCATCTTTTAGGCGGGGGGCACCATAGGGGTGTCACACCACAGTAGCTTGCGGGATCTTAGCAATACTTCCCAAACCCATGCCCCATGCAGTAGACCACTAGGGAAGTCCCTTAGCAAACTCTTGGAATTATATTCTACTATAAAGGCAATGGTAAATAACAGTAGTTACCATTTACTCTATAAAATATTTTCAGTGTACCGGGCTCTTTGTGTCCACTTTCTCACTTAATCCTCACAGCCTCCCTCTGTTATATGGCAAATGAGAAAAATGAACTGAGAGCTCAGAGTCACACAGTTAGGAAGTACTATACACAAGGACTAGACCCTAGACTGTGCCACACAAAGTGTAGCCCATAAGACCAACCTATTAGAAAGTAGAATTTCAGGCCCTGCCCCTGACTTACTGGTCATGTTGTTCAGTCGTCAAGTCGTGTCTGATTTTTCACGACCCCATGGACTGCAGCACGTCTGCCCTTTGAGAAGATTTTCCAGTAATTCATAAGCACGCTGAAGTTTAAGAAGTGATAGTAAACCCCAAAGCTTAATTTTCTTACCAGTTTCACAGTACAGTACTATAATAAATTTCTGGAAAAGTCAGGAAAACTGTTAAAAATAATTGTGTAGACATCACATAACTAAGACACCCACTGCTTTAAGAACTCTTAAACATTAGCATTCAACTCTAAAAGGAAAACTGCAAATGACCAGTCTCTAAAAGCTGCCAAGCAGACAAATGGCATATTTCTATCAATTCCAACAAAGTTTCAATCTACAAAAGAAACAAAACTTTAACCTATAAAATCATAGAAATTCTGATATTGTTATTAATAGGAATCTCACAAATATGTGAAAACTAGGAAAACCTGGTGAGTTTATGGTGAAAACTTCAATTCTTAATTTTCTATCTTGGTTTTCCCTTTCACATGGAAGGAAGAAAAGCAATAACTCCTGTTTGAAAAAGAATTGAAAAACTATAAAGTATTGCATCTAAAAAAAGTTATCACAAATATATTGAGATGGTGTTCTCATTAGGTAAGAACAACTAAAGGAACATTTAGAATCAGACAGCAAATTGAATACAAAACTCCCAACCACTGCCCACAGGAACACATTCAAATTTAGTATTCTTACCATAATCCCTCCAAAATAACCCAGCTTGAATTTATAAACAACACATGGAACCAGTAAAGTATAGGATAAATAATAAGCAAAAATTATTTGCCAGAACTTACAGTGAAAAAGCTATGAGAGGGGGACAATGGGGCCCTAAATAGTACAATTAGTGTTACAAAGTTACATTAACACATAAATAATTTCAGTAGCAGGTCATAGAATTAACATGCATATTTTATCAAACTGTAAGAAATAATTTTTCAATCTGACCCTGATCCTTCTGTGTACTTTGAAGTCTGCAAATCAGCAGTATAGCATATAAGCTTAAAGAAGTTTAGAAAGAATTGTGAAGTTAAAAGGTACTTTTGATGTTTGTTCTTTTTCTTCCATCACAAGGGCATTCGATACAACCACCACAACCACCAATGAGTGGAAAATGTTAATGCCCAAGAAATTTCCATAGCAGGCATATTCATTTAACCCTTTGCGACCACTGCCTGTCGTAAGCCAAAGGTTAACATGCTAATCCTCAGCGTCCTAGTAAGTTCCTAAGCCCTGTAAGCCCCGTTTTTTAAGAACTCTCATTACTATCACTGAGTCTCATTCCCACCCACCCCCACAATCAGTCCCTAACTTCTCTTCCTGCCTTGACACCCCTTATTTCACAGTGTTTCAGGTTGAATCTTCTGAAACACAGCTCACATAACAGTACTCCCTGCTCAAAAACTTTCAGCGGCTTCCCTTTATTGGCAAAAGGAAATTCAAACTCACAACCAAGCTCTCAGGGCCTTTTGAAATACGGCCCCAAATACCTTGCCTATTTATTTCCCACATTTCCTCCACATCAACCTTAGTCTCAGGGCAAACTGAACTCCTAGCTATTTTCCACTTCACAACTTTCCCCTTCCTTGACTTTTCTTTATAGCAAGCTGGACTGCCTGAATTTGAATCCCCAGTTGATCCCTTCCTAGCTGAAATGCTTTGGGGGAGTCATATAACCTCTCTGTGCCTCAGTTTACCCATTTGTAAAATGGCAACAGTATCCAAACTGCAGGGATGGACTTGCCTGGTGACCCAGTGGTAGAGAGTCCACCTGCCAATGCAGGAGACAAGGTTCCATCCCTGGTCCAGGAAGACCCCACATGCCGTGGAGAAACTAAGCCCAGGAGCCACAGCTACTGAAGCCACGAGCCCCAGAGCCCATGCTCAGCAACAAGAGAAGCCCCTGCAACGAGAGGCCCACACGCGGCAACTGGAGAGTAGGCCCCGCTCACCGAACTAGAGAAAGCCCAAGCGCAGCAATGAGGACTCAGTGCAGTCAAAAATAAATATAAATAAAACAAATAAAATTTTTAAAAAATCATAGGAATAATATGAGAAACACTTGAGTTAATAAAATATACACCAAGCATTTAGAGTGGTACCTGGCACAGATTAAATATTACCTAAGGTTAGCTATTGCTATGGCTACCTTATTTTCTTCCTAAAATCTTGAATGTCCTCTCATTCTCACTCTCCCCATCACTCTCTCCTCATTCTCAGACATGAATGCTTTTCTCCCCCCATCTCTATGCTCAAGCCCACCCTTCAAAATCCAACTCAAAGGAGACCTTCTCTATGAATTCATCTCAACTTTTCTTAAGGAATGCTCAGCATTTAGTAAGCAATGAAATTTATTTGTTGAAAGAATGAGATTTACCATTGACCGTGCCACATTGTAAATTCCTGTAAACGTCTGTGTCCTCTACTGATGTTCATACTCTTCCAGGGCAACTAAAGTCATAACCCCAGCATTGATGCAATACCCTGTCCCTAGTGTCCTTAAAAAATACCCATTATGTGAATAAATAAAAAGAAGTTTAACTACTCTAGCATCATATTTGTCATATGTTCAATTTCATCTTAACCATCGTATCTTATATAACATTAATATATTATATTACTCAGGGTAAGATCTGTATCTGATTTATCTGGCATATACTCATATATACTGGGGCTTTCCTGGTGGCTCAGATGGTAAAGAATCTGCTTGCAGTGCAGGAGACTTGGGTTCGATCTCTGGGTCAGGAAGATCCCCTGGAGAAGGAAATGCCAACCCACTCCAGTATTCTTGCCTGGGAAATCCCTTGGACAGAGAAGCTTGGCAGATTACAGTCCATGGGGTCACAGAGTCAGACACTACTGAGCAACTAACACTATTCAATTTTTTAAAACTTTTACTTTTGTATTGGGGTATAGCTGATTAATGATGTTGTGATAGTTTCAGGTAAAGAGTGAAGGGACTTAGCCATACATATACAGGGATCCATTCTCCCCCAAACTTCCTTCCCATCCAGGCTGCCACATAACATTGAGCAGAGTTCCATCTGCTATACAGTAGGCCCTTGTTGGTTATCCATTGTAAATATAGCAGTGTGCTAGGTACTTAATTTTTAAAAAAGGAGAAAAGGAAGGAAGAAAGGAGGGAGGGAAGGAAAAAAGGGAGGGAGGAAGGAAAGAGAAGGAGGGAACATGTCAAACACTAGTGCTAATATATGAAGAATTTTCCTTTTGCTGATTCCCACTGTCAGAGTGCTTCCATCCATTTTCTAATAAATAAAAAATGTATTATGCCATAAAAATTAGCTTTGTTATGCAAGACTTCTCTAGATTCCAAAAGCATATGCCAGCCACATTGCCAAGGATTTTTTTAAAAACTTCTCTATCTCTATTTAATGTCTCCTTATAAAAAGAAAAAAGGGCTGTGACAGTCGGTCTCAACAAGTAACAGAACTGTCAAAGTGTGTTTTCTGTTCATTTTCCTTGTGGACAATCCTTATGGTTTGTGTCAGTCCCAGGATTCAAAGAGCAGGAGTTCCTCCCTTTCCCTCAGCCCCACAGTGAAATTTAAGAATCCTGCTTGCTCCTTCCTCTGGAATGCCTCTAGGTGTCAGCTAAGCAAGATTGCTCTAGTCTCCAGGGCTCAATAAAGACAATGCCATCCAAGGAGAAGGACATGGGAAGGAAGCCTCCATCGCTCTCCTCTGCCCAGAAACCCACTCCCCAGCATGGACGACCCTCTGATGTTGCTCTCCATCTAGTCACTGTCACCAAGCCAGGAGGCAGAGGCTGAGAATATACTCAAAAGTTTCCAAGCAGAATTCTCAGGCCACAGCTTCCTCAGGAACCCTAAAAACAGCTGGACCTGTCTGACATAGCCAACAGATGTTCAAGCAAGGCAAGTAGAAAAATGTGTTGCTTGTTTCCGCACTGGTACCTGACTTGTTGCCAAGGCACTGCAAGGAAAAGTAATAGAAAATTTCAAGAAATTGTCTACAATGAAAACTGAACTCCGAACAGTTCATATTTCCTGTGCAGCAGCAACCTAAGTATCTTTTGTCTATTAGCTACCCATTTTCCTTCCTGAACCATAGAATTTCCTATACTCCCCAGTTTTACACCCACTATTCTATCATTATGGCATTGCATTCTTTCATTGCCTAATAAGGCTGGACAATACCTTCACTCCTCACAACTGAATACAAAGGACTTTAATTTTGAGGATGAAGAATATATAAAACAAACTATTTCCCTGCTTTATTAGGCTTATTGTATTGCATGCTGTGTTTACTTAAAAAAAGAGAACTACTCATACTATGTATAACATCCAAAAATTTTGTATAAGGGCCCTTACTGAATTCATAAGGCTTTTATTATACAGGAATCATCATAAAATGTATTTGTGAAGTGTTAATAGAAGAACATTTCTGGTGTCCACTCAATGGCATTCCCAATTTCTACCACGCCTTTTTTAAAAATAATTTTCTGCATTAAAACACACAAGAATCAATGTTCCTCATTAACAAATAATTCTTTGTTCATCAGTGAACAATGCTACCGAAATGACAAATTAAGAACTGTGTATTTTTCAGCCTACACATTTTAATGAATGTTTCAAATAGACAGTGTAATCATCCTGAGTTCCCAGACGTTAAGAAAAGGTTGGAGCCAATTCAATCACCTTCAGATAGTTGCCAAAATAGAGGGAAAGAATCTTGCTAATCATAAAAGTAAATTCTCATTTGCACCAACATGAATGGATCTAGACATTGTCATGCTGAGTCAAGTGAGTGAGACAGAGAAGGAGAAATATCCTATGACATCCCTTATATGTGGAATTTAAAAAACTGATACAAATGAACTTATCAAAAAACAGACACAGACTCTCAGACAATGAACTCATGGTGGCAGGGGGCAGGGGAAGGGTGGTGGGAAGGGATAGATAGGGAATTTGGGATGAACATGTACACACTGCTATATTTAAAATGTATAACCAATAAGATCCTACTCCACAGCACAGGGAACTCTGCTCAATGTTCTATGGCAACCTAGATGGAAGGGGAGTTTAGGGAAGAAAGGATACATGTGTATATACACATATATGTGAGTCCCTTTGCTGTTCACCTGAAACTATCACAACATTGTTAATTGGTTATACTCCAATACAAAATAAAAAGTTTTTTTTTTTTAAGTAAAATAAATTCTCCTTTTTAAAGGAAGGATGATAATGCTCATCTCCATTATAAAACTAAAGGATTTTGAAATTATTTATAAAGGTCCTCCAAGACCATTCAGAAAAGCAACACTATGCAATTTAAATAGTCTTCCACTTGTGTATTACTTTAAAAATTACCCCAGAGGCTCTATATATTGGCCTGCATAGGATTCCCTTATATTTCCAGTAAAACAAAAGCTGGTCAGTTTCTGCTGCTGCTATAATTGGCACTTCAGTCTTTCTGCCCAGTTAGCACAACTTCCCATGAAAGGTATTGAACTTACTTGAAGTTGTCAAAATCCTTTAGAAAATAGGGGTTTTGGTGGAAGCAACCTGCCAATAATATTGAGCGACTTAAATAAGGAAAAATGGCTAAGCGAGGCTGGCCCACATCCAAGCTCTGAACGCACCGTCAATGTGGCAGGGCGTCCGTTCAAAAGCTCATCTCTTCAGTAGCCGAGGAGCCAAGTTCAAAGCGAATGTTTCAAGGAAGCTAATTTCATGTTTGTGTTTAATCTCCATATTAAAGAAACATCAGACAAGTGGTATTTAGAGAGACTCTAAGGCGAAATCCAAATTCAGGGACTCGAACTATGCTTGCCTTTTTTGAGAACAGCCATTTGGGAGACTAAACAATAAATACAAAAATATTTGTCCAAAGAACATTAGATTCCTATCTACTTTGTGCTTTCAGAAGAAGAAAATGAGAGAGTTCTGTTTCCTGATATACGGTACTAGCCATATTCATTAGTCACTGGAGATGATTCTGTTCGATATATCTCTCTTTATGGGCTGTCTGGCTCCCTTTCCCTTCTGGAATTCCAAATGTGCCAGGCTGCCACATTTTCTTCTCATCAAAGTATAAAATATTCCTGGACAGGTGAAATCGTCTCTGTCACATGCCTTTTACTTTGGATATTTATATTTCCTATGTAATTTTAATGTGTCTGTAAATCAAAAGCATCTACTGGAAGCAAAAAGCAGACCTGGGGTTTGCTGATATTCTGTGGTGCCAGGGCTGGGAGGTGTTATTGCATGTCTAAGAATTTCACATCTTTCATATGGGTTGTATGCCATCTGAATCTTACTAAACGGCCAATGGCCACGATTGCGCCAGATTATTAGGCAGAAAAGTTTGACACTGACAACAAAATAACTTTTATTGACATAGGCCTTCAAACTGAAATAATGGGGATTATTCTGGAAAAATTCTTAAGCCAAGCTTCTTAACACATACAAGTAATTGAGCAAGCTAAGCCTATTCAACATCCTGCCTTCTCGTCCCTAGGCTCATCCACTGACCAGGCTTACGACTCCAGAGAGCTGGTCCAACGAGGCCACCCAAGGTGGTTGGCCCCACTGGCTATACCTCAGTGGGAAGCCATGACTCTAGTACAGACTGGAGAAAAGAACACAGATATTGTTTAACAGGTTTTCCTCAAGTCTTTAGGAAAAGGACAAAAGTAAATGTAACTTTTTTTAACCAAAGAGAGTACCTGAAAATCAAAAGAAGAAAAACGGAGAGTGGACTTTAGCTCTTTACATCTTATCCTTTTCCACAGAGAATTGTGACATTGTACAGATAAGAGTAAAGAAAAGGATAGAGGAAAATTTAACTGAGGGCTAAGTTGTGACCAAGACGAAAGAATATAAATTGACCCACCATGGCTGAGCTCCATGCTTCTTCCCAATTAAACCCAAAGAGGAGTAGGAGAGTGGTGTGCTTCTCACTCTTAGAGAATAAGAAACACACTAGTATGCAACTGAAGTAGATATTTTCCTACTACTAATTTTTAAGAAAATTTTATATGAGATCTCTTGCGGGTATTCTAATTTATGTGACAGACAGTCTTTGATGGCATTGTCAAGGCAAATGTGATAGCAGATTTCACAGGTATATTAGTTGGGGTTCTCCAGAAAAAAGATCTAAGAGAAGATGTATTTCAAGGATGGACTCATGGGATTACAGAGGCTGGCACATCTGAAATCTGTAGGGCAGCCCAGCAGGCTGGAAACTCAAGGTAGAATTTCTGTTATAGTCTTGGGGTAGATTCCTTTTTTTCCAGCAAACCTCAATTTTTGCTCAAAAATTTTTCAACTAATTGGATGAGCCCACATATACTACCTCAGGTAATCTCCTTTACTTACAGATAAACTGTTTTAAATGTTAATCACATCTACAAATTACCTTTACAGCAACATCTAGACTAGTGTTTGATCAAACAACCTGGTACCATAGCCTAAGCAAGCTGAGACATAAAATGAACCATCGAACAAGCTTATGTTTTTAATAGCATCTCTCATGAAAGTTAAGGACACATCAGCAGATGGCAAAGCCTAAGAGACAAAAGTAACTTGAGCCATCACCATAAAGAATCATGTAAAGGAAAGGTCACCTGGAGGAGGACATGGCATGGCTCACCCACTCTAATATTCTTGCCTGGAGAATCCCATGGACAGAAGAGCCTGGCAGGCTACAGTCCATGGGGTTGCAAAGAGTCAGATATGACTGAGACACTAACATTTTCACTTTCACAAATAAATTATCATACATTCTTACAATGAAATAGTATGCAACCAGTAAATAGCATGATTTCAAATAAAATAACATAAGAAAACATTCCTGATTTAGTAATAAGTAAAAGAAACAGAAATTTTAAATATATACATATATATAATGCATATAAGAATTAAGAATGCATTAATGCATTAAGAATGGGAGGAAATAATCCAAAATTTTAGTAGCAGTATTTCTGAATCACAGAACTATGCGTGATTTTTATTATTTTCTTATATTTTCCATAATTTGTATAAATTATAATCACAAAAAGTCATTAAATACTCGACTATTTAAGCTCCTACTTTAAGATCCTAATCCTGACTTTTGCCTGAAGGGCCCATCAACCCAGCCATTCCGCAGAGGCCTCATAGCACCTGCAGGCAGAGCCACGGTTCCCCCCACAGTGGCGCTAGATCTACAGCAGGTGTGATTAAGCACTAAATTAAGGTCACAGAGTTCTTTCCCATATATCATCTCCAAAGCTATTTGGTTTAAGTTGTTTTCAAAGCAGAAGTAACTTACGACAGTAAATGAAATTGCCAATGTTGCTGCAAGAAAATGTCTGGCTTTGAGCAGGCTTTAAGGAAGCACCTGGATTATGCAGCTGCTGACTAGGATACAGCAAGGCCACTCAGCCAGATGAGGGCCAACTGAGGTCTAGAATGAATGAGCACCCTTCCCTAGACTCTGAAGGCTCTTCCAGGACAGGAGTAAGAGAGTGGATGGCCTTCTCCCTTTCCACAGACCTATTCTTCTCTCTCCTATGTGGCACTTCAATGGTGTGTACCCCAAGCCACTTTCCAGAGGGAGGAACCCAGAGGAACCCAGGACTGGAGGAACCCAGCCAGACCTTCCAAGAGGACATGGTACCAGGGTTTATATTTTACTCCCTGTCATCCAGACCCTGGCACAGATGGAGGTAGGCAGCCCCCACTAGAGCTGAGGCCACTCCCTGGATTCCTTCTGATTCGCAGAGTTCTATATCCCCATCAGAGTGTGTTAGTCGCTCAGTCATGTCTGACTCCTTGCCACCCCGTGGACTGTAGCCCGCCAGGCAAGCTCCCACAAAATAACTCTAGCAAGTCACAGCATAACATAAATTGCACCTATCCATCCTCTTGGGTTGAGTTAAACCTTTCCACTAAGCTAACTCACTCTCAAAATTTCTTTCCCCCTGGTCTGCCACAGTGGTGGGAATTCCCACAGTAAGATTCACACCTCTGGGTAAAGCTCTCCAGGGGGCCCCTGTTAAAATGCAAATGTATGACTCACAAGATGTAACACATAGATTCATTAGCATTGCTTACACTTTAGAGAGGCACAAGAAGGAAGCAGAATGGTCTTCAAAAATGACCAAGACTTTAGAATTCCATTTATGTACATCCCTGGGCTTTCCTCGGAGAAGGCAGTGGCACCCCACTCCAGTACTCTTGCCTGGAAAATCCCATGGATGGAGGAGCCTGGAAGGCTGCAGTCCATGGGGTCGCGAACAGTCGGATATGACTGAGCGACTTCACTTTCACTTTTCACTCTCATACATTGGAGAAGGAAATGGCAACCCACTCCAGTGTTCTTGCCTGGAGAATCCCAGTGGCGGAGCCTGGTGGGCTGCCGTCTATGGGGTCGCACAGAGTCGGACACGACTGAAGCGACTTAGCAGCAGCAGCAGCAGCAGCTGGGCTTTCCTTGTGGCTTAGCCGGTAAAGAATCCACCTGCAGTGCAGGAGACCTGGGTTCAATCCCTGGGTTGGGAAGATACCCTGGAGAAAGGAAAGGCTGCCCACTCCAGCATTCTGGCCTGGAGAATTCTATGCACTGTATAGTCCATGGGGTCGCAAAGAGTCAGACACGACTGAGCGATTTTCACTTCACTCACTGGCAAACCCAATCAAGACAGATCCATGCCAATGACAGATTTCCAGGTAGTTCTTCTTTAATAGAGAGTGACTGTGAGAGAAGGATAAAAAAATTTTTTTTTCCTATAAGCTCTAGCAGCTCTGAAATGTTTGGATAATCAAACTAGTGTAGGGTCTTTTTGAGGAATAAGACATATGTCTTTTGCCAATTTGCAATGCTCTCTCTAATGCATTAGCTGCCAGGGACCCCTTTGAGCTCAAGAAGCGCACCCTTGAGAAGTACAGCTCCATTGTGCCAAAGAACAACAATGAAGCAACTTTGGTCACAGTTTTGCTGGCTTACTGGCTGCCCATAGCATTTCAAAATGTTCTAGGCAGAGGCAGCTCCTACCACAGGCCTTTTAGTTTTGACCATTGATGACTCTGGAGAACAGATCTAATTTTAATCAAAGCTATCTTCAGAAAATGTTGAGTGGAATTTGGTTTCCTAACAGGAAATGGTACAAGGAATGGGAGGAGCCTACTGTCTGCCTAAAAGAAGCATGAGGTCTTCTAGACACCAAGGGCAAAATTAGGCTGCTGCTGCTGCTGCTAAATCGCTTCAGTCGTGTCTGACTCTGTATGACCCCATAGACGGCAGCCCACCAGGCTCCCCCGTCCCTGGGATTCTCCTGGCAAGAATATTGGAGTGGGTTGCCATTTCCTTCTCCAATGCATGAAAGTGAAAAGTGAAAGGAAAGTCACTCAGTTGTGTTCAACTCTTAGCAACCCCATGGACTGCTGCTAATCCAAATTCTAAATGGGCTTCCCAAGTGGCGCTAGTGATAAAGAACCCACCTGCTAATGCAAGAGACATAAGAGACTAGGATTCAATCCTTGGGTAGGGAAGATCCTCAGGAGGAGAGCACAGCAACCCACTCCAGTATTCTTGCCTAGAGAACCCCGTGGACAGAGGAGCCTGGCGGGTTACAGTCCATGGGGTCACAAAGAGTCAGACATGACTGAAGCGACTTAGCACACATGCAAATTTTAAATAAAACTTTTGGAGGGACTTCCCTGGTGGTCCAGTGGCTAAGACTCTGAGCTCCCAATGCAGGGGGCCAGTGTTCAATCCCTGGTAAGAGAACTAGATCCCACATGCTGCAACTAAAATGTCTTGCATGGCACGATGAAGATCAAAGATCCTGGGTGCCTCAACTAAGACCTGGCACAATCAAAAACATAAACTTTTTTTTTTAATCTTCATGAAGTTTCTTAAAAATAAGCACTATATAAATAAAAGGCATAGAACGCCTGATGTCGTAGAGTATATTTTGGACCCTTCTATAGTTTGCCACACTGATTCTAGACATTCTATGGATGTGTGTATACTTTGAGCTTGTTGTTATGCCATGAACTTATTATCTCCCAAAGTCTGTCACTTCCACCAAGCCTTTCTTCTTGTCCTGCCAACGTGCAGCCTCTTTCTAGAGGCATACTCCAACAAGGTTTCTTTTGTAGTTTTATCTTAGAATAAAATGAGCTTTAAGTCTTTTTGTTCTCAAATGAGAGTATAAAGACTAGATTTTTTTTTTTTTTTAGCCTCACATATACATAATGCTGCTTATTTCTGTCCTGCAAGACAGCACCTGGGCACCATACCCCAGACATGCCACACAGAGCCACATTTGATGGGTAACCCCTACATGACACACTAGTGAGAGGGCTTGCTCTTCTCTGCCCATGGCACTGGATCATCCTGCCTAATTGGCTACCATGTGTGGGCCTCATTAGAAGAACTTGCAAGTGCTATACATGGTAAAGAATGTATTTCTGATAATATTTCAGTTAGGTTTGGATCAAGGCCAAGAGTCTCTCTGGCAGACTACAGTCACTTTACCAACACTTCACTTTTAGCAAAAAGATCTGTGATAAGAAAATATAAACAAGCCGTCTAGGATCAAAAGGTCACATCACCCCACTTCCTCACCCCACTGTTCCACCTCTTTTTAAGTGTGAGGAAACGTTCCCAGGCAATTAGTCATGATCTCTTTTCTACCGAAGTCTTTCTCCTGCTAGTTCTTACTAAGAAAGTTTGCTTCAAGGGCTTTCGAAATTCAGGATCAAGTTTTGGAAGGTGTTTTTAAAGATATGAATACCAGCACAACTTCACTCAACTTAACACAACAATTCCTCCCTTAATATGGAATATTGTCCTTTTAAAATAAAATTTTATTATTTAAAAAAATGCTTTGTTAATGAAGGGAAAGCCTGCATAATATGAATAATAACAACACCAGACTTAAAATAGCTTCTGCGAAAGGAAATAAAAATACAGTATTTGTTTATTATTTTGTTCTGCTGCTGCATATGTTCATGATTTGCCAAAGCCAATGAGAGACAAAAGTGTCAGTTTTTGAGCCTGGTTTGAAATTCTACTTTAGCCAGTACTATGTGAGGAGCCATGATCCATATGATTAACAGACTCATAAAGAAGTAAAGTTGGACGTTACTTAGAAGACATCGAAACAATTCACTTTAGGGTTGAGAAACCCAGGCCCACAAATGCTTAGAAGCAATCCTACAAGGGGCTCAGCACTGGTGCCAGAGATTGGCCCTTTGGATACTCTCTAGACATACGACCACAGGCAACATATATGACTTCTGTAAGCCTCAGCTTGCTTAACAGTAAGAAGGGGCTAATAATCATGCAAGCCGCATATGGGTCATAAAGAATCATCAAGTTAATAAAAATAACACACTTAGTCTGGTACAGAGGAGGAACTGAATAAATATTAGATATACTATTATTGTAAAGAGGCAGGGTTGAAGGAAGAATCAGAGAGTCAAGCTGATGGGGGTTTTTGTTTGTTTGACTTCTGATTAGTTTTCTCCAAGAACTGACCATCAGTGGAGTAATGGGAACATTTTCAGAATATACAGTCCAGACAAATCTCTGCTAAGTTGCTTCAGTAGTGTCTGACTCTGTGTGACCCCATAGACGCCAGCTCACCAGGCTCCCCTGTCCCTGGATTCTCCAGGCAAGTACATTGAAGTGGGTTGCCATTTCCTTCTCCAATGCATGAAAGTGAAAAGTGAAAGTGAAGTTGCTCAGTTGTGCCCGGCTCTTAGCGACCCCATGGACTGCAGCCTTCTAGGCTCCTCCATCCATGGGATTTTCCAGGCAATAGTACTGGAGTGGGGTGCCATTGCCTTCTCCAGGACAAATCTCTAGCATACTGTAAAAATTCTGATGTAAAATGGAACTTCACTAAAAATTAGAGAGATAGTAAGCCTGCAGGTTAAAAGCATGAACTCAAGCTGAACAGCCTAGGTTCAAATCCCATTTCTCCTACTTTTTAGCCAAAATTTTTAAGCAACTTACTTCACTGCTCTATGCTTCACTTTCCACCTCCATAAAAGGGATAATAATAGTATCTATCTCACAGGGTTGTTGTGAAAATGAATTAATATTCAGAGATCACTTATCATAGTATCTGTGCATGTACTATAATACATTAGGCATTGTCATTATTATATTACAAGACCATCTTGCAAACCATCCCAGAAAATCACAGGTATTTTTATACTGGAAGCACCCAAAGAAACTTACAGAAATAATCTTACTTCTAACACTACAGATTATACTGAGGCAGCAGCATAAAAATCTATTGCTCCAATTCTACTCTTAAAAATAATTCAAAGAGTAATTCACTGGAATCTCTTAAATGCTTGATTCTGAAAAGCATTGGGTGACCTAAAGATAACAATGTGGTAACAGAGTTTGACTCACCTCTACCTTTGAAGACAGTGCTTGTCAACTTCTCTTCGCCCTGAGACTATCTCAGTAAACTGTTGGTAATATAGCAGAGAGGACTTTCTATTTAGCAGAGTTTTAATCTTTTTTTTTGTTCTTGCTATTGTGAAATCATAGCATTTTGAGGGAGTGATACACTACCCCAATCATTTTTCAGATGAGGAAACCGAGATCTAAAAAGGTAAAGTGATGGCCAACATGCAGCTGGTAAATAATGAAGACCAGAGGGGATAATGTTCTAAGAACATTAAACTTCCTTCTCTAGTCATCAGAGAGAGCTCCAACTTCACACCATAAATCTGATTAACTGGATCCATATTTTATAAATAAGGAGCTTAAATTGTAGCCGTATTTCACCCACTTGAACATCAAATTACTTCAGATGAAAGTAATGTATCTTTTTGGATATCAGACTCTCACTTAAAAATTTATGTACTTTAAAATTCCTGTTACAGAGAACATAAACAGTACATTGAGTTTGATCAGTCAGTGAAAAATTAATCTCAGGGGGTAAATGTTTCATCTTCCAGGGCATCGGAATAACAAGCAATTTACTAAGTTCCATCTTGGTCCTGAAATCATCTGTTTATGTAATTTGGATATGAAGCTTACTCCTAGAGACTGGTCACTCCTTGCCGCTCCTCACAGCACCACCTCTCTTGAATATAATCATCACAAGAAATCACCATATGTATTCACTGTGATTCAAATATGCAAAATGCAGCTTTTTTTAAAAAAAAACAATGTTCAGATTAAATTTTATCTCTTAGCTCATGGTACACCATCATTTAATTTCACAGGCCTATACTGTGTTATATTAATTTTATTGTTTTCCCCTTAATTTCTCATTATAGCTTCCATTTCCCTTGCTGCTAGAGGCATCCACAAAAATGTTTATAAAACCTAACTGTATTTAGGTATGTTTGTGTCTTTGTGAAATATGTAATGCTGTTTGTGTTGGAGGTGTTTAATTTATACACTTCCAACTGTGCTATGGGCCTCCCAGGTGGCTCAGTGGTAAAGAAGCTGTCGGCCAATGGAGGAGATGTGGGTTCAGTCCTTGGGTTGGGAAGATCTCCTGGAGAAGGAATGGCAACACTCGAGTACTCTTGCCTGGAAAATCCCATGGACAGACGAGCCTGGCAGGCTACAGTCCATGGGGTTGCAAAGAGTCAGACATGACTGAGTGACTGGGCATACCGCACATGTTGCTTTATGTACATCTAGACAATTAACTGAGTGGTACATAGAATTCCACTATATATGTATATTCTATAATTCACTAATTCATTCCCCTAGCAATGGATACCTCACTTACCTCCAACTTTCTGCCTTCCCAAGTAAACATACTCACACATGTTCCCGTATAGACCTGTGTCAGAGTGGCTCCACAGCATATACTCAAAGAATGGGAGTCTTAGTATATATAACCAAATGTCTCTAAGCACTGCCAGAAAGCTTCCCCAAAGAGCTGTATCACGTTAGATCTACACTAACAGGGCAATGGTTTCCCAGCTCCCTCAGCAATTGTTGGTACTGCCTGACTTTCTTATGTTCATCTGTCTAATGGCTGGTACAAAGTTTTGGGAGCTATTCTAGTCTATCAGTTCTCTCAAATGTTTGCACCTTCTCCTTTTGGTGCATGAGGACTTCCAGATCCTATACAGGCCCTGTGCTTCGTCACTCAGTCATGGCCAACTCTTTGCGACCCCATGGACTCTAGCCTGCCAGGCTCCTCTGTCCACGGGGATTCTCCAGGCAAGAATACTGGAGTGGGTTGCCATGCCCTCCTCCAGAGCATCTTCCAAACCCAGGGATTTAACCCAGGTCTCCAGCATTGCAGGCAGATTCTTCCCTGTCTGAGCCACCAGGGAAGCCCAAGAATACTGGAGTGGGTAGCCTATCCTTTCTCCAGGAGAACTTCCTGACCCAGGAATCAAACCAGGGTCTCCTGCATCACAGGTGATTCTTTACCAGATGAGCTACCAGTGAAGGCCCTATACAGGCCCTGCTGCTGCTAAGTCGCTTCAGTCGTGTCCGACTCTGTGCGACCCCATAGACGGCAGCCCACCAGGCTCCCCCGTCCCTGGGATTCTCCAGGCAAGAACACTGGAGTGGGTTGCCATTTCCTTCTCCAATGCATGACAGTGAAAAGTGAAAGTGAAGTCGCTCAGTCGTGTCCGACTCTTAGCGACCCCGTGGACTGCAGCCTACCAGGCTCCTCCGCCCATGGGATTTTCCAGGTAAGAGTACTGGAGTGGGGTGCCATTGCCTTCTCCGATACAGGCCCTGGGCAACCTGAAATACTATCTCAGAACCATCTATGCAGACTTTTCCCTCACAACCCAGCTCTACTGTTTCCACATCACAGAGGGCCAGGCTGACCTCAGAACTTCTCTTAAAGGCTTTCATTCTCCCCTCCGGAGAGAGGGGAATTACAGGTTTTTCTAAAACTTTTCTGGATGTTTCTACCCACTCTATGGGAGTTTTCTTCTTTTTTGTTTTTTATAGTTTCATAATAAATTTGTATATTGATTGAATGCATTGTGAGACTAGAATAGGGTTTACTGAAAGAACTGTAACTTCAACTCCACAAATGACAACAAATCAACAAACATTAAACAAGTATCCTACAAATTTTTGAAGTTACATTTCTGCATGTTTCTACCCACTCTATGGGAGTTTTCATGCCTGGAGCCCATACACAAATGCTGACTTCTTGCCTTCTCCCTCCTTCCTTCTCTCCCTTCCTTCCTTCTTTCCTTTATCTCTTCTTCCCTGCCTCTTAGAATTTGAAGTTTTCAATGTCTCTCTTTCAACTGACAAGACTGATCTCCCTTTTTTATCCTCTCCATCCCCTAGGTGACATTCTCCCTGTTCTCTGGGCAACAAGGGAGGAAAGGCAATGGAAGGGGAACTATATTACTACAAGGGGAAAATATATGGGAGAATTTTGAAAAGTATTGTCTGCATGCACTTATCATTCCATATGAATAACACTTTAACCATTCCAAAGTACTTTTTCATAACATTCAACATCCTTCTACTCCACCGTCTTGGATACCTGACTGAGATAGGGAAGTTGTCACTATTTGTAGACAAAACTAGAAACCAAGATCGAGAACGGTGAGAGATTTTTGTGCAGTAATAGAATAGATGGCCCACAGCTACACTATTTTAGAGGAATTCATAAATTTCATACAATTTTTTCCCTAAGTATATTGGAAAACCTTTTTAGAATAGCAAAAATCTCCCCATTTTGTCTTTTGTAGATCTGGTCATCTGAGCCAAAAGGAAATTCTGACACAAAAATGAAGATTGTTTTGTCTCTGCTTGGCAGCAAGAATTTGTGGTTGCTCTTAAGCATTTGCAAGAACCTCTGGTTCTTATTGCTTGATCACCAATTCTTTCATAATTAAAATTTTAAAATATTCTAAAATATGATCACCACTGTTATATTTAGACCTAAACCGGAAACTATTCATTTTTTAGTCTATATTGTACTTATCAAATTATGTCTTGGCCTGACAAAGATTGTAGACTTATTAGTTTGGTGGAATAATCATTTTAAATGACTAATTCTTAGAGTATGGACTTACATACTCAAAGAATTATTTTTTATTTTATTTTATTAGTTTATTTTAATTAAATAATTGTGCCCAGGTTTCGTAATTTTAGCTTCAAATTTTTACTTTTTAAAATCTGGAAAAGCAACACATTTTCCCACCTATTTCTATAATAATTTTCTAAGTTAAATCCCTTCAGAGGACACTTAGTGTTATATCACAAGTGAGCATGTTCTGCCAGGTGTTTCATCTCTGCTTGAAGGGAAGCAGACTGGGTTAGTGAAAACAGACAGACCTGGTTATAAATCCTAGTTTTCTACAACCTACCCATTATGTGGCTTTGGGCAACTGACTTAAATCCTAAACTAGTTTTCTCATTTATATTAAGGGAATAATAATCCTTATGCTGAAGGGTTAATGCGAAGATTCAATGAAATCACATTATGTACAATGTCTAGCACATTGCAAGCACTAAGAAAGCAGTTTTCTTATTTCTTCTTTCCTTAGGAAAAAATAAAATCGTCATGAATACCACTGGTTGTACTCCAGAAAACTTGCAGTAAAAATGTTAAAGACAATATTTCACTTTTGAAGCAAACAACGCAAACAGGCATTTGTGTGTCTTGTAGTCCAAATATATGTCTTGGTTTTGCCCTCTGCACACAGTAGGGACCTCATATGCTGGAGGAAGGGCATGAATAAATGAATGAAAACTCTATGTGAGCCTAAAGTATAAGCAATTAGTACACCACCCCAAGCATGCTGTCATGTCCAACTCTTTGCAATCCCGGGAAGGAATACTGGAGAGGGTTGCCATTTCCTGCTCCCCTGCTCCAAGGGATCTTCTTGACCCAGGAATCTAATCTACATCTCTGGCATCTCCTGCATTGGCAGGTAGATTCTTTACCACTAGCAAATGTCATTTGGAAGAACTGTTTCAATTAAAGAAAACTGTATTTGGGGCACAGCCTCATTCCCCTCTACTCTCTGGGTATTTCCCACCTACATGAAGTACCCTTTGAAGTCAGGGAGAATGTTTCATATGAATGAGATATCTAGAGAGTAAAGAAACATGAGGGGAAAACTAGGCCTGTATTGTGTTTTTAACACAGATGTTGTTTCTTATTGGGCTGAGAACTACCATTTTAGAATTATCCAAAAGGGCAAAACCCAAAGACTTCATGTAAACCTCATGCACTGTGGCCTTCCCTTATGCAAACATATTAAAATGTTTCAGAATTGCTTTTGTCCACAACTTACACAATGAAACCTCTCTAGGGGGAAAGAAAATTCATACTCTCTTTATATTAAGTTGTCCAAACAATGACATTTCACTTTTATTCCAAGAAAATAGGAACAGTCAAATTCAAGATAATAGTTAAGGAAAATAAAAGCTTCCCTCAACAACTGACCACATTCCTGCCCTGCTGCACAGCATGGGCCCAAGAAGCAAGACAACAAAGACTTAGCTGGTTTTAAAACAGTATATAGCAACACTGGTGACTCAGGTGGTAAAGAATCTTCCTGCAATGCAGGAGACCAGGGTTCGATCCCTGGGTCAGGAAGATCGCCTGGAGAAGGAAATGGCAACACACTCCACTATTCTTGCCCGGAGAATCCCATGGACAAAGGAGCCTGGCAGGTTCTAGTCATGGAGTCACAAAGAGTCAGGCACAACTGGGCGACTCACACTTTACACTTATAGTAACACTTGACAAACCTAGAGAGTGTATTAAAAAGCAGAGACACCACTTTCCTGACAAAAGTTCATATAGTCAAACCCCTGGTTTTTCCAGTAGTTATGTACGGATGTGAGAGTTGGACGATAAAGAAGTCTGACCTAAGAAATGATGTTTTCGAATTGTGGAGGTGGAGAAGACTCTTGAGAGTCACTTGGACTGCGAGGAGAGCAAACCAGTCAATCCTGAAGGAAATCAATCCTGAATATTCATTGGAAAGACTGATGTTGAAGCTGAAGCTCCAATGCTTTGGCCACCTGATCTGAAGAGCCAACTCATTAGAAAAGATTCTGACGCTGGGAAAGATTGAGGGCGGGAGGAGAAGGGGACGACATGAGGTGGTTGGATGGCATCACCAACTCAATGGACATGAGTTTGAGCAAACTCAAGGGACAGGGAAGGATAGGGAAGCCTAGCATGCTGCACTCCATGGGGTCACAAAGAGTCAGATGCAACTGAATGACTAAACAACAAATGGCAACACTTAAGACTTTGTCTTTTCCAGTCCAGAAAGCAGTTGGCAGGAAAGGCAACCCAAGCCCAATATACCTAGTCAAGCACAAAGTCTTTCTTGAAGGTCTTTAGAGTAGAGGATGTTCTCTAAGGCCCCCTGGGGAGCCCTACTGAAAAAGATGAGACATAAATCCTATTTTCAGAACACTCCCCATTTTCCCCATTGGGCTCTATTCTCTCAATATCTTAGCTCTAAGCAGGGCATAAGCAGCTTACTAATAAACTTTCCTAGAAAACCCATAGATTATCAACCAAACTGAGACTGAGCTGTGCCACAGCTACAGGCTAATATATTAAGTGACACCTGATGAACTATGCTTCCCTCTTACATATGAGCCAATTTAGACCCAGGAGATCACTGAGTTTATAACAAGTGTAGTGAGTAGGAAGAGAATAAAGGCCAAGATCCAAAAGGGTGTTAGGACAGGGTGGCTGAGGTGGCTGGAACGTATAAGTCAATAAAATTATGGAGTGATAATGGGTGAGAAAGAAAAGGCAAGAGATTAAAGGATATTTTCATAGTGATTATGCCTGAGGAAAGGAATCTCCCTTTAAGTAAGAGTTTGCAAATGTTGTGTTATTTCAGTCCAAAAAGAAAGAAAATCTTCACAATAGTTCTTATTTATTATTCACTACCACGTGACAGGTGCTGTCCCAAAATGCAGATAGTTGTCCCTCATATCCACAGGGGATTAATTCCAGGACCCCCACAGATGCCCAAATCTGTGGATGCTCAAGTCCCTTGTAAAAACTTGTATAATGGTGGGCCCTCCACTTCAGCGGACGTGGAACCCGCAAACAGGAGGGCCAACTGTATGAACTTACTTAATCCCTACGACTGCCCTGGTGTGGTTGTTATTTATTATCATCCTGCCCCCTTTTCAGAGGAGGAAAGTAAGGTGCAGAAAATGAAAGTCACACAGCTAGTGGATGGCAGAGCCAAGAGAAAAGCTCAGAGAGTCAAGCTCAGAGCCACTCGCTTCACTACTCCACATACGGCCTTTCAACAGAGGAATCCAGGGGCCTATAATTCTTGGCTTAGCCCATATATTAATAGCTCATGCTTGCGTCTGGGTCTCTTGGTTACCATTAGGAAGTGAGACCCCAGGGTAGCATGGTGGTCCTCTCTAACCTCTCAGCTTCTGAACATCAGCCCATCACCACACACAGTTGGAAACAAGCTCTCTTTCAGGCCAGAGAGAGTAGAAGGTATGGTTTATGAAAGGGTCCTATTTGGTCCTTTCTGTTTGACCCCCTATTAAGTCCCCATAAAGCTTCCTGGTAAAAGAAAAGCTTCCTTAATAAGAAATTCCCCATGAGGGCAAACCTGTCATTCTCTCAGGCCAGATTGTCATGGAAACTTTTATAAAGAGGAGCCCAACACTCAAGTCTTCAGGCTGCAAAAGAATCCATGCAGTTGTTCTTTTGTAAAATTATACAGATTTATTCATTGCAACAAGTGAGGCAATGACACAAGTTCCTTTAACTGATGAACGGGAATTGGAACCTAATGAGAGGAACAGTCAGAAATCCACTTGTCAAATCTTGTGCCACTCAGCTAGCCCTCATATGCAGTCCTCAAACAACATAAATGATGCATTCTAAAAACAATGATCACCAGATCAGATTTACAAAGTAATTGTGAACTGAATAAAATTCATTGCTCTCTAAAATAATACTCACATGTCTTAGTGTAAATAGTAACATGGTCTTTTCTTCTTAAGCAGGAGGTCAGCAAACTACAGCCCTTGGGCCAAATTTGGCTCATTGCCTGGTTTTATACAACCCAGAGCTAAAAACGGACTTTGCATTTTTAAATTGCTGGAAAAAAATCAAAGGAAGAACATGTTAAAAATCATATGAAATCTAACGTATAATACCTAAACTCTTATTGGAACACAGGACACATTCCTTTATTGTCTGTGGCTGCCTTCACACTACAAAGGCACAAAGCCTAAAATATTTACTGTCTGGCTTTTTACAGAGAAAGTTTGCCGACCTCTTTCTGGAGGGATAAATGATAAATATATTGCCCTGACAAATTTCTCACAGTCCAATTATCAAAACTATAGTTTTTAATCATTAGAGAACAGTGAAGGATGCTGTGACCTACCCCAGTAATTAATTTCTGAAACCCTATTCTAAATAGACATTGCAGTTTATTATTCACCCTAATGATAAGTTTCGATCCCTTAATTGTTTCAAGGGGCGTGTTTTCTCTTACACTAAAATGATGTCTGACTGATATAAACCAGGGCATTTTCTTCAAACGCCCTAGTGAAGCAAAGCCGAAAACATCCAATGCACACGTACAGTCACTTGGCAAGAATATTTTGCTGCTAAGCTAGAAACCAAAACAATTAAAGCAAGGAAAGACAGAGCACGTGGGCTTCTGCTCCTGAAGCTTGTTTATTCCAAAATCCTCAAATCCACAGAAATTTTTCTGTGCAGCTTTTTCATTAAGCATTTCAAAAGGAAAACAGGCTACTAGGCTTCTTTTGAAAGCATATGGTTTGTTGGTAGTGGTGTTTATGACTACCCTTTGACAGTGGCTAAGTATTGGATTGATATTTCTCCTTAAAAGGAATGATCTGTCATAGGATTTGACTGTCTTGTCATCCTTTTACATTCATATTTGTAATGTCTTACTGTCTGTAGATCCAATATAATTCTCAACCATGCTGCTCCCCAAACACATGCCACTAGAACACATGCCTCCAAATCTGGCATCATCACTGAACTTCAAAAGTCACTCCCTAAGCAAAGGCTTTGGAGAAAGACACAAAACAGACTCACCAATTATTATAATTCAGACATCTCCTAGGACTTTATAAATGGGCTGTAGTAAATTAAGTATGTTATCTCTTGAGTTACATAAAACTTTTATTCATATTCAAATGCTAAACTAAGCAGCGACTTCTTCATGGGAGGTACTGGCAAAAAAAAAGTCACTGAAGAGGGCCTGAGAGCGTGTGATTCAGTCCCAGGTCCTCTCTGTACTCACACCATAAACAGACATTAGAGCAAATGTTCTACTCTTCTGTCAATTTTCACCAAAAAAAATATGTTTTTGCAGAATTCTCTAGAGACATGTGTCTTCTGATCTTAAGCAGATAATTATTCATGACTCAATAGATCCCGAAGACTCCTTTAAACAAGCTAGAGAAACTATGGAAGCTCCATCAACAGCTCTGAAAGCTGTTCTAAAAACACTGTTACAATCAAATGCACTATCTCTCCCAAACAAAATGAAGAATTCTGTCTCTGACTCACAGTCAACCACTTCAAGAGATGTTGTTTACTTTAGCCCAGAAATTTAATTAGTTAATTTTCATAAGCAGTTTTCAAAAGAAATAGGCCAGAAAGAAAGTCAACTTAGCCAACAAAAAATTTCACTGGTTCTACTGAATAACTCATGCCTCTACAATATCTGAGTCAAGCAAGAGAAATATCTAACATAAAACCAGATTTTTGTTAAAAATTGAGCCAAAGGGAATTTTTAAAAGTGGGGGAAGGCAGCACATATTTAATTAGCCTAGGCTTGTTGCCTGATTTTCATTAGGTCCCTGCCTGATTCTTATTTGGCCCACTCTAAGTACTTTTAGGCCACTGGGCACGAAGGCCAGTGCTTATTTTCATGGCTGTTTCAATTCATCAAGAAAATCCTTTGAAAGATGAAAGAAACTTCACATTTTTTCACCTGTTGTTCTTTCTTGTGTGCCTGTCACTTCACTAGCCAAACTTGCTTCAAGCCAAACCAAATGCTTTCCAAACCTCTACAACATGCCTTTGAAGATCTGAAGTTAAGTATTTTCTTATGCTGACCAGTATAGCTTCCAAATAAGGAATAAAAAAATAACGTAGTTCTTAAGCTATTTTTTTAATACCAGAAATGTGAAAACGCATTCCAGTATGTGTAAAAAAGCAAAATTCCTCTTCCCCAAGTTTAGAAGTCATGTGCCAAAAACACCTGATGTTCATTACCACATCCATGATGCAGTGCTTATGTATGACAAAGTTCCTGCAAAGACCAGATGCTGCTTTTATTATTACCACTTTACAAGTTTTCCCAGGCTCACTAGAAAAAGTATTTTATAAGACCAGCCCTCTGAGTGGGCTCATCTTACCACACTGATGAAATTTGGTTTGCTATTTAGTTGATTATCAAAAAACATCTCTCTTTATTTCCAACAACACAGCAATTAGAACCCTGATCTGTCACCACTAGCTTCAAGTTTTGGCTTTCATCAAAAGAAAAGGAATTTATTAAGAAAGAAAAACACAGTTCTACCTTCAAGCTAAAAATAGTTCTGTCTTCTAAACAATATGCACTTTCATACAACTCTAGCAAACCTTCTTCAAGCAGCTTACAAAGGAGATGCTAAGAGAAATACACAATAGACCCTAGTTTTAGGTTCTGGTTTAGCTGACAGAGATGCAAACAAGCAAATGCTGATACTGGAAAGCAGAAAATACAACCTAGTTGATATAAGAGAAAATGAGGCTAATCTGTTGATTCTCTTGAAGGTAGTCAAAAATAGATAAGATAAAATTACTGAACATAGAGAATATATCTAAAGTTCCAGAAACCTTAATGAGAGTGTGTGTGTATGTGAGTTAATTGCTCAGTCAAGTCCAATCTTTGTGACCCCATGGACTGTAGCCTGCCAGGCTCCTCTGTCCATTGAACTCTTCAGGCAAAAACAATGGAGTTGTTAACCATTCCCTTCTCCAGGGGATCTTCTCAAGCCAGGGATCAAATCCAGGTCTCCTGCATTGCAGACAGATTCTTTACCATCTGAGCCACCAGGGAAGCCCATGAGAGTCTATACCAAAGGCTTTATTTTAAACTTATAAAGTTTACTTTAAATATGTATTCATAGAAAACCAACTAAAAACCAAAGAACAAAGTAGAGGTAATTCCCTCAGTGGATCTTATATAACATAGTCATAGATCATCTGCTTTTAATGGATATTTTAAAGCTATGACAAACCAAGACAGAGTATTAAAAACCAAAGACATTCCTTTGCCAACAAAGGTCTGTATAGTCAAAGCTATGGTTTTCCCAGTAGCCATGTATGGATGTAAGAGCTGAACCATCAAGAAAGCTGAGCACCGAAGAAATGATGCTTTCAAATTGTGGAATTGGAGAAGACTCTTGAAGAATTCCTTGGACTGCAAGGAGATCGAACCAGTCAATCCTAAAGGAAATCAACCCTGAATATTCACTGGGAAGACTGATGCTGTGAAGCTCTAATACTTCGGCCACATGATGTGAAGAGCTGACTCACTGGAAAAGATGCTGATGCTGGGAAAGAGTGAAGGCAAAGGGCCAGAAGGCAGCAGAGGCTGAAATGGTTCGATAGCATTACCAACTCAGCAGACATGAATTTGAGCAAACTCCAGGAGGTAGTGAAGGACAGGAAAGCCCGGGGTGCTGCAGCTCATAGGGTCACAAAGGGTAGGACATGACTTAGCAATGAACAACAACATAGATTGTCTAAGATATGATAATAATGATAACAATCCTCCTCCTCATCATCACCACCATCAATGCTTGCCCCATCCCAGGCACTGTACTAAGCACTTCATATACATTAACTTTCGTACTCACAAGAGCATCACTACGTAGGCAGTATTATCTCAGTTCAACAGAATAACCAAGGTTGGGAGATGTTAAACAACAGTGCTAGCAAATGATGGCAAACTAAGAGCAATCAGTTAAAGAACTATTCAGCAATAACTTGATTTATCTGAAGTTTACATAGTGACAAAGTCATTTCATTATCTGTGTTTTCTTACACGTGTACTTGTTTCTGTAAGACATAGCATGTAAGAATGAACCCATGGCTTCCTCACCCCAGGAATTTATCATAGATCAGTTCTCCAATCCTGCTCACTTTTTTAAAAAAAATTATTTGATGTGGATCTTTTTTAAAGTCTTATTGAATCTGGTACAATATTGGCTTTGTCTTATGCTTTGTTTTTTTTGGCCCCAGGGCATGTGGGATCTTAGCCCCTCGACCAGGGACCAAACCCACACTCCCTGCACTGAAAGGCAAAGTCTTAACCACTGGGAAGTCCCAATTCTGCTCACTCCTGACGCTTATCAAATGCAAATAAAGATAATTCATTCAAAGAAAAATTTTGAGCACCCACTAGGGACCAGGCAGTATACAACTATCCTAAACTTGACTGTAAAAAGAAATAAAAGAATTGGTCTCTATCAAACAGAAAGTTTCATCTGCAGCTAGGGTTTGCTCAGTCCTCACCAGTGATAAAGAATCTACCTGCAATACAGGAGACGTGGATGAGATCCCTGGGTCAGGAAGATCCCCTGGAAAAGGAAATGGCAACGCACTTCAGTATTCTTGGCTGGAGAATCCTAGGGACAGAGGAGCCTGGTGGGTTACAGTCTATGGGGTTGCAAAAGAGTCAGACACGACTTAGCAACTAAACAACGACGACATAGGCTTATGGGAATGAAAGAGGTTGCATTAATCAGCTGACTCAGATTTTATGACTTCCCCCCTCAACTTATCCGGACACACCTATCAATAAAGTACTTTTCCAAGTAACTCTGGTAAATCCCTGGGGACTCTCACCTGTGCTAAGGAACAAGCCTTGTCACACACCACACAGCTTTTTATTCCTCCTGCCCTTTCTGGCACTCTCCATGGACATTATTGGAACTGGAAGAGAAGTCCTCTCCTCTGTTTTGATTGCATTATATTCTTTCAGAGGGGTCCCTAAATTATCTTGCTTGCACCTTTGTGTCCAACAGTTTTACCACAAAACTCTTTTCATTTATAGCTTTCACCTCTGAAGGACTGAGACATGATCTAAAGGAAGGTTAGGAACAAATCTTGAGTCACAGACACCACACCATTCTCAGAATGGCCCCTCTCCTCTAATAACTAAGGCTTGTTACTGGATCCAGCTATCAACCCTGGCTTCTTCTTCTCTTGTAATGATTACCTCCCAGGATGATCTTCAATCTGCTGACAGACCCTGCCCACCAGTAACTTAACAAGCCCAGAACATGGCTGAACCTCAACAGAAAGTAGGCTTATGGCCATGTTCTAACATCCACCCCTCTCTCCATGCAAACACATGGCTTACTAGGAAATAAGGATATTGGGGCAGGGATGGAGAGTGCTTAAATCCCTGTTTTCTGATCCAACTTGTTGGGAGATTGGCAAGGGGTGGCAGGGGGAGGGCACGGGCTGGATGGAGTGTACTATAAGGTACCCTCTGGTAGACCACCAGGAGATGATGATCAGGGTCAATGCAAGAAAAGCTGCTGTAGAACTACAAGAATAAATTAAGTTCTGGCAGAATGGCTCTAAAATGGGGATTTAGGGGATGAGAAGGAATCAGCCACAAAAAGCCCAAAGAATTAAAGATCTGTTTTTATGGTACCTAACAGAGTGAGTTATAACTTCAGAGAACCTAAGTCCAGCTTCCTCAAATCTAAAAACCAGTGTTCAGCAACAGACAGGTGATGCCTTCTCAATATCCCTTGACACTTTTCTATAGCTTTGACTGCCTATGTTATTGATGGACAGTTCTTTTCACAAGGCAATGGGCTCCTACTTCAAGTACCCGTGTCTCTTTGCCCTGGGACTTCCTCTGCCTGCAGGAGCATGATCCACCAACTGCCAGGTTAAGTCAGAGTGGTGGCTAGTTCACTCCTCCAGAACCAGCCCTGCACTTGTGAGCAGCAGAAGATGGTGGATAAATGCCTCAGCTTCCCTTGCTGACTACAGTCTCCCATAGCGTCCCTGACAGGATGGGGCCCCAGGCTCCCACAGGGCAACCACACCTGAAAGCGCTCTGCACTTTCCTCCTGTCCCTCTCTTACATACCTACTCCTCTCAGGGCCTCCTGGGACCACTTCAAAAATAAACCATCTTCCTCCAAATCCTTGTCTTAGGATTTGATTTAGAGAAAACTCAAACTAAGACATCTTCTTTTAGGTAAGAATTTCCTCAAATACAAACTAACCCATTATATTTATGCACAGGAAAGCAGAATTTTGAAGGGGGAAAAAACATTAATTTCAGAGAGCTGAGGACCCTACCTTCACCCAGCTTCATTACTGGGGAAGTGATCTGAGATCAAGATAAAGTAGATGGAAATGCTTCTAGGCAGGGGTACCCTTCACAGAACCAGGAAGGGTAAAGGGTGAGAAGGAGGAAACTCTTTGCTTTTCGATTTCATCTTCTCTGTCAGGGAGGCATGATCTAGAATCTTCCAACTGAGGCAGGAAGAAGATGGAAATGGGAAATCCATCCACGAGAGGTTCCTTGTCACTCTAGACAGGTAGCATATAGGACCTGTGCTAGTCAGCTCAGGCTGCCATAACAAAATACCACAGGCTGAGCAGCGGAAGCAACAGAGATTTATTTTTTCACAGTTCTGAAGGCTAAGATTTCCAGATCAAGGTTGGGTTTCTGTGGCCTCTCTCCTTGGCTTGTAGATGGCCCTCTTCTTGACGCATTCTCACATCTTTCTTCTATGTGTGTGGTTTCCCTTTGTGCATCCCAATTTCCTATTCTTAAAAGGATACCAGTAGGATGAGATTAGACCCCACAACAATGGCCTCATTTTAACTTAATCACCTCTTTAAAGGCCCTGTCTCCACATATACCAAATACAGTCACATGTCAAGGTACTGAGTGGTTAGGACTTCAACATATAAATTTGGGGAGACACAATTCAGCCCATGACAGGGCCCCAGAGCTGGGCTTACACTGTGCAGAAAACCATTTAAAATTTTCTAAATTGTGTATTAAACAATCCAACTTTACCAAATGGCAGATACAACTGAATTCAATCTCTAAAGAATCAAAAATGTATTAAGTAACTAGACAATAGCCTTTAGTTATGGTAGGTGCCACAGAACCTATGAAAGCTACACATGATACAATTCCTACAGTCAGGTAAAGAGACAGGTCATCTGTGAGGAATGATATTAATAATAAAAAATAAACAAAACTATATAAAGACTAGGCAGAGAAGGAAATGGCAACCCATTCCAGTATTCTTGCCTGGAGAATCCCAGGGACAGAGGAGCCTGGTGGGCTGTCGTCTATGGGTTGCACGGAGTCAGACATGACTGAAGTGACTTAGCAGCAGCATAAAGACTAGGGCTAAATTGCATGGTGTAAAACTCAGGTAAAAACTCATGGAGAAAGTGAGTCTTTGGAGTACCAGAACAATTCAGAATAGTAGTAGGCAAGAAGGGTAAAAAAAAACCCTATACTTGGGAAGCATTAAGAAGACCAGTCTAACTAGCCCAGAAGATTTACCTGGGCAGGTGAGAGTTAGGTTTTAGAGTCAGGGGTAGCTCAGATGGTAAAGAATCTGCCTGCAATGCAGGAGGCCTGAGTTTGATCCCTGGCTCAGGAAGATCCCCTGGAGAAGAGAATGGCTACCCACTGTAGTATTCTTGCCTAGGAAATCCCATGGACAGAGGATTCTGGTGGGCTATAGTCCACGGGATCGCAAAGATCGGACACAAGTGAGTGACTAACACTTCACTGAGCCTAGAGGGCCTGAAGTATCAGGTGAAGGAATGAGTAAAATAAAAAGAGACAGGTGAACTGGAGGATGGGTGAGTATAAAAACAAAGTCTATAAAATACAAAATTTCATGATGTCAAGTATTGTCTGGGAAATAAACCTTGGAGCAATCTCATATCATTCCAAGAAAGCATCATTCGATGCTATTGCAAATAAAAGACTCACAAAGCTATGGGCATCTCTAAGAAGACCATTACAAATAACTCTGGGCATTACTAAAACAAAACTTTTAATTTGAAGTCAAGCTATAGCAATTTTGAATCCACTGAGTATGGTAACCACACCTTTGAAAAACCATTATTATGCAATATTGAACATCTGTGGGACAATCATCACCAAGCTCTGGGAATGTGGGGGAATGGAAATAAAGGGAAATGTGTTACAGAATGCAAAGATGAATAATTTGCAATCCCTGGCTTCAAAAGCTCAAGGTCTATGAATGAAAACAATGATAATAATAAATAACTTAAAATCATCAAAATGTATTGTGTTGTCACTGAGTGCCATCACCATGGAGAAGAAAGCATTTCAGTAAATATTTGGTGAACAAACGAGTGAACTCCAATGGAAGGTATCTGTGTGGTAAATTTTTAAAGATGAGTAGGCCTTCAATAGGAGAAGGAATGAGGGTCATTTCAGGCAAAGGGAATAACATATAACTAGAAAAGAAGAGTGTATGAACAATCTAGGAATCACCACTCGGCTGCACAATGAAACTATCTAGGAAATTTTTTTCTAAGCATCACCTACGTCACACCCCCAGAAATTGGGACTGAATTGGTATGGGACAAGGCCTACGCATTAGAGTTTTTTAACTTGCCCATACTCTAAAATGCAAAGAAGCTTAAGAACCACTACTGGACCAGCCTTCAACCTTCCTTAACTCTGCTTTGTTGCTTTTTTCCCCCAACAATACTTACTAAAGCTTTCAGTAAGTCACAAAAATAGAGCATGACAAGTTTCAAGAAATGCACTGGGGCTCTTTTTGTCCAGCATGTTGTCTATCCTCTCCTCAGTAGAAATCAAATGACTCTAAATAAATCCCATGATGATGACAGATAGTCATAGAAATTGAACAAAAAGAGATGATTGGGCATTCTCAGTCCAGTCCCATACCTGCCATGTGCCCAAGCTCTGTCAGAGAGCCTTAGAGTGAGTGGAATAAAGACACAGCTTCCACCTTCCTTCTCTCACTTACAGCCCATGTCCTCTGCTCCTGTAGTTCTGAGACTTGTAACAAAGTTTTATAAATTGTATGGAGTTTACAAAATGATTCCCCTAGGAACCATAATAACAAAGTTAATGTGTCATACAATTTTAGAAAAGGAGGAACAAGGTCAAAGCTATGGTTTTTTCAGTAGTCATATATGGACGTGAGAGTTGGACGATAAAGAAAGCTGAGCACTAAAGAACTGATGCTTTTGAACTGTGGTGTTGGAGAAGACTCTTGAGAGTCCCTTGGACTGCAAGGAAACCCAACCAGTCCACCCTAAAGGAAATCAGTCCTAAATATTCGTTGGAAGGACCGAAGCTGAAGCTCCAATACTTTGGCCACCTGTCCAAAGAACTGACTCATTGGAAAAGACCCTGATGCTGGAAAAGATTGAAGGTGGGAGGAGAAGGGGATGACAGAGGATGAGATGGTTGGATGGCATCACCGACTCAATGGACATGAGTTGGAGTAAGCTCCGGGAGTTGATGATGGACAGGGAAGCCCAGAGTGCTGCAGTCCATGGGATCACAAGGAGTCGGACACGACTGAGTGACTGAACTGAACTGAGTACAGAAATCATAAGCGGCACTATCTACATGGAGATAGGAATTCTGCTCCTAACACCATTTCACCTTTGTGCCTTTTGTTGTTGTTTGCTTGTTAAGCTGTGCTCAACTCTTTGTGACCCCATAGACTCTACCCCGCCAGGCTCCTCGGTCCATGGGACTCTCCAGGCAAGAATACTAGAGTGGGTTGCCATGCCCTCCTCCAGGGGATCTTCCCGACCCAGGGATTGAACCCGAGTCTCCTGCATTGGCAGGCAGATTCTTTACCAGTGAGCCACCAGGGAGGAACAGCTTAAAGAGGAAGGATGGTTTACGCCTGATGGGACATATTTTGGCAGAACACACAAAATAGATATCTTTCTAAGGGAGACTTAGACAAGTTTCTTTCTGTTTATGACATTTAGCTTTCATTCCTTTTTTAGGACATAGTATTTTCGTGTGTGTGTCACTATGACATTCCAACAAAGGACAAAGGGGAAGGAGTATCATTCCATGTGACATTCAAAAACCTAACCTTTATCAACTGTTTATGAAGGTCATTCTCCCACAACTTGGAGTCAGCTGTGCAAGGCCAAAAGCCCTGGCACACTGAATGAGAATGCAGCAACATCGGGGTCTGAGACTGCCTTTCGGCCTGTTCACTGCGGTTTCTTCCTTTCGCTCATTCGTTCCATTACTGACTATCTACCCTGTAGTGTGCACTATGCCAGGACACAGTAGAGCAATGTTTCCAGATCTGTCAGAAGATAAAAGCTCTTTGGGGAACTTCTTTGGTGGCACAGTGGATTCCCAGGAAGATTCCACGTGCTGTGGAGCAACTAAGCTTGTGTGTCGTAACTACTGAGCCTAAACGCTGCATGCCTGGAGCCGCCTGGAGCTCGTGCTCTGCAACAAGCAAAGCCACCGCAATGAGAAACCCATGTACCAAAATGAAGGGTAGCCCCTGCTCGCCACAACTAGAGAAAACCCAAGCGTAGCAACAAAGGCCCAGCACAACCAAAAAATAAATAAATAATTTTTTAAAAAATCTCTTTGAACTCTTGTGAAAAAGACAGGCTTCCAGATTCCACTATAGTCTCCCTGAATCAGAATGTTTAGGAGGAAATTAACTGGAATTTGTATTTTTTAACAAGCACCTGCTTCTGCTGCTGCTAAGTCGCTTCAGTCGTGTCCAACTTTGTGCGACCCCATAGACGTCAGCCCATGAGGCTCCCCCATCCCTGGGATTCTCCAGGCAAGAACACTGGAGTGGGTTGCCATTTCCTTCTCCAATGCATGAAAGTGAAAAGTGAAAGTGAAGTCGCTCAGTCATGTCCGACTCTTAGCAACCCCATGGACTGTGGCCCAGCAGGTTTCTCCATCCATGGGATTTTCCAGGCAAGAGTGCTGGAGTGGGGTGCCATTGCCTTCTCTAACAAGCACCTAGGTGACTCAAATAAATAATCTGGAACAGTAGGTCCCTGCTCTTGGTAAATTCTAAGGCCTCAATGTTCTGTGAATCTAGGTGATGCAGGTCCTGTCTAGTTGGACTTCAAGATGAAGAGATGTTTTCTCTCTCAGCAATTTCTAGATATCCATGTTCCATGAAATGCCAGACCCACACACATGTCCTTAAAAAGTCAGTAACAATGCATATTTAGCCATGTAAGTCACCAGCTTTCTTTCTTACACTATTTCCTTTTCTTCACAACCAAATGGACAGAGAGTCCAACTACCTCATTAAATGTGAGTATCATTACAGATGTTTCCAACGTAACTGTTTTTTTTAACAAAATACAACTTTCAACAGCAATTACACAGGTGAGGTCAGCTGGAGTCCTATAGAGTGAGATGGAATTCTGAAAGGGTTCTGAAGTTCTTATTGTTGTTGCTGTTTTTGTTTAGTCGCTCAGTCATGTCTGACTCTTTTGTGATCCTATGGACTATAGCCCGCCAGGCTCCTCTGTCCATGGGATTTCCCAGGCAAGCATACTGGAGTGGGTTGGCATTTCCTTCTCCAGAGGATCTTCTGACCCAGGGATCGAACCTGTGTCTCCTGTGGCTCTTGCACTGGCAGGTGGGTTCTTGACCACTGGGCAACCAGGGAAGTCCTTTGGAAGTTCTTAAAAGATTGAAAACCTCTGTTCTAAACCTGAACTGTCCATAGCTTCAGGGAGGCCCTAGGGGAACTCCTGCATGGCAGACCCACAGTGTAAGATCCACAGCCATGCTTGATGCATTTCCCAGCCACACAAACCGAGAAGGCAAATAATTTGTGTCAATTGTCCTACGTGGCAACAAATTTTGACTTTACTCAGCAAGCCGCAGTCTCTAGAAGGCTACCCGCTGTGAGTAATGATCAAGTGCTGGCTCACACAGGCCACAGGGTGACCAAGGGGATGTGTTGAGACAGATGAGGATGCATCTCCCGTGACTGTGTTCCTCTCATAAACGTGGGTCTCGGCAGCTACAAGTGTTGTCGTTTGTTGCCTTTTTTCCCAAAGGCCATTTTGTCTTATCTGATGTTGAAACTCTGCCACACAGCTTTGAACGCTGAAGCACAGGAATGAGAAATTTGTTCGTGTCTCTTGCTATGCTTGACATTTCCACACTGATAAGGTACAGCTAAATATTGACTTTTGGTTAAGTTCAGATTAAGTGTCTGGTCCATGAGCACTGACTGTGAACCATTATCTTTCTTCTCCTTTTGGCACTGAGTTCTCTTATAAAAACAGAAAGGACAAAAGGGAAAAACTATTGCCTGAGGTGCTGTCATTAATTACCTGAAGATCCTTTCTATGCTGTGGTAGAAACTGTCATTAACTTTTGAGATATGGGGACAGTTTTGTTGAAGATGGTACTGGTGAACATAAAGACACATTAAAAATCGTATTTTTTATATTGTAGGTTATTCAAATATATCTTCCATTGAAGATTTATCCATATCTATCCATTGAAGAAAATGTCACCCAATTACCAGCATAAGTACACAAACCAGCTATCTGGCTGACTTTATCAACATGCTCAATGTTTATCACCACCATACTAAAATCAATAGGTGATGATCTCTGTGCTCAATTTAGCCAACACAGACTCTATCTGGTGGGATAAGCTTTTCCTGAACATTCTACTTGGAACAGAGAGTTAAGAGAATTTCGAACAGCTGAGAGAGTCTCAAAGTGTATTTTCTCCCAAAGGAGAATCTCAGCTTTGCATTGCCTACCAAAGGAGACTGTGGCAGGATAATCCTTGATTGGTTTCTCAAAATGCAACATTCCTAGTCCTCTGAATAGTATTTCCTTGTTACTCTGCCAACTTAATAAATAGTTAAATCCTATCAGAATACCCTCCCCAAGTCAAATGCTCAGGCAAATCAACAGCTACTGGAAGCCATAAAGAGTCAAGGAATGGTCTCTCTTCCCAAGGAGTTGACAATTTATTTAGAAAGAAGATAATACAGAATTATTAACAAAAATAATGGTAGCAAAGCGGAAAATCATCAAGTTCACAGGAAACAACCCTCACTGTGGACGAGAATGGTGATTGAAGCTTTAATGAACAGATTAGCTCCGGGTCCTGGGAGAATTTTGCTAGATGAAGGACAAAGGCATTCTAGGTTTTCTGTAGACAGGATATTTTTATTGCATCCCACCCCACAAGACTAAAATATTTTATGTAAAGAAAGTGTTGTTTTAAGACCCAGGTGACCTGCTTGATTATTGATTTTTAAGAAAAAAAGAAAATTAGACATCATTATCCTTGTTCCTGCTTTGGTAAGGCATACATGAACCATATTATATTGCTTATATTTGTTTTTGATCTGTGAAAGCTGCAATTTAACATGATTTAACTACACACACACATGTGTGTTCAATGTAAAACTTCTCACCTTTTTTTGAGCAAAATTCCCTAGCTGTGTTAATTTTTAGTTGTATTAACATTTAGCAGGCAGTAATAAATTCTCAATAAGGCCAATTCTACCAACACTATTAATATGTATGACTATAAAGTCTGTTCTCAGTATCTATATAATGACCCTGACTTGCCAAAAAGAATATTTGATGATTCAAGTTGTGAATAATGAAACAAAGATTTTGATTCATATTCAGATGGACAGTTGTATCAGCCCCTCACCTTTAGGTATCCACACCAGCAATCTATAATACCAGCAATCAGGAATGAATGAAATTGAAGGTCTTGAGTCATCTCTCCACTGAATTTGTCATTCACATGGCAAAAGTACAAACAAACAGATACAAGAGTTTCAGATAATGAACATAAGATAAAATAAAATAAATTAAAATCAAATAATAAAATAGGCCACTGTGGCATACCTGGACCTCAGAGGGAAGGGTAGCCCAAGGAAGTCTGGTAATGAGGTGCACATCACAGAAAGAAAGAAAGACGCACAGCAAATTTCTCCCAGTCTTCTCTACAATGAAGGGAAGCCCATTCTGAGCTTCACATAGGGTACAATTCCAAACTAGGCAAACCAAGGAAAAAGACTCCAGAGATTCCTAACACAAATGACTCAGCCATCTGGGTAACTGTCGACCCTAAAAATATTCGGCCTATTTCAGAAACCATGTTAGTACTAGTTCATAATCCATCTTGGGCTCTAAATCTATGTTAGATCAGAGTTGCTCACACTGGGGTAGGTTGACCCATTTGGGGAGACTGGCATATTCTCATTGGAATATATTTTTCAAGATTTGACACAGTATTCATTTCACTGTAAGTAAGCATTCATTTCACTTCAAAGTAAGCATGTTCTAAATCATGTGGGTAACCACACATAAACTGGAAATCAATAGCATTCCAGCTGGAATTCCAGTTGAGGCTATTTCAAATCCTAAAAGATGATGCTGTGAAAGTGCTGCATTCAATATGCCAGCAAATTTGGAAAACTCAGCAGTGGCCACAGGACTGGAAAAGGCCAGTTTTCATTCCAATCCCAAAGAAAGGCAATGCCAAAGAATGCTCAAACTACCACACGATTGCACTCATCTCACATGCTAATAAAGTAATGCTCAAAATTCTCCAAGCCAGGCTTCAACAGTATGTGAACCACGAACTTCCAGATATTCAAGATGGTTTTAGAAAAGGGAGAGGAACCAGAGATCAAATTGCCAACATCTGTTGGATCATCAAAAAAGCAAGAGATTTCCAGAAAAACTTCTATTTCTACTTTATTGACTATGCCAACACCTTTGACTATGTGGATCACAACAAACTGTGAAAAATTCTGAAAGAGATGGGAATACCAGACCACCTCACCTGCCTCCTGAGAAATATTTATGCAGGTCAAGAAGCAACAGTCAGAACTGGACATGGAACAACAGACTGGTTCCAAATCAGGAAAGGAGTATGCCAAGGCTGTATATTGTCACCCTGCTTATTTAACTTATATGCAGAGTATGCCATGCGAAATGCCAGGCTGGATGAAGCACAAAGTGGAATCAAGATTTCTGGGAGAAATATCAATAACCTCAGATACGCAGATGACACCACCCTTATGGCAGAAAACAAAGAACTAAAGAGCCTCTTGATAAAAGTGAAAGAGGAGAGTGAAAAAAGTTGGCTTAAAGTCAACATTCAGAAAACTAAGATCATGGCATCCAGTCCCATCACTTAATGGCAAATAGATGGGGAAACAATGGAAACAGTGAGAGACTTTATTTTGGAGCCCCCCCCCCCCCAAATAAAGTCTGACACTGCTTCCACTGTTTCCCAGTCTGTTTCCCATGAAGTGATAGGACCAGATGCCATGATCTTACTTTTCTGAATGTTGAGCTTTAAGCCAACTTTTTCACTCTCCTCTTTCACTTTCATCAAGGGGCTTTTTAGTTCTTCTTTACTTTCT
>SJYT01008421.1:60890-87727 GCA_006410635.1 Cephalophus harveyi
AAAGAAAGCTGAGCACCAAAGAACTGATGCTTTTGAACTGTGGTGTTGAGAAGACTCTTGAGAGTCCCTTGGACTGCAAGGAGATCCAACCAGTCCATCCTAAAGGAAATCAGTCCTGAATATTCATTGGAAGGACTGATGCTGAAGCTGAAACTCCAGTATTTTGGCCACCTGATGCAAAGACTCATTGGAAAAGACCCTGATGCTGGGAAAGATTGAGGGCAGGAGGAGAAGGGGACGACAGAGGATGAGATGGTTGGATGGCATCACTGACGTGATGGACATGAGTTTGAGTAGGCTCTGGGAGTTGGTGATGGACAGGGAAGCCTGGCATGCCCCAGTCCATAGGGTCACAAAGAGTCAGACATGACTGAGTGACTGAATTGAACTGAACCACACATAACTAAATGCCTCCTCACAGGCCCAGTCTGTCTTTGTGTCTGCAACTTTAATTGTCTTCAGCTAATTAACAATGTACAGAGATAGATTTCAGAGGTAAATGAGGCTTTTGCACCAACTGTGGGCCAGATGACTTCAGAGTGTGCTGGAGGAACAAAGGTGTTTCAGTGATTCAGAAAGAAGAATGGTGAGAGAATTGCATCATCTTATGACACCCGGTGGGAAAGGCAGACCAAGCCCAGAAAAAAAGAGCCACAGTCACTAATACTTTGTATAACATTTAACTATGTAGGCTAACTTAAAGTTTTTTTCCTTTGCAGAAGAGAGAGTTGTATGCAATTTTTACATTTGTTTTTATAAGAACTACAAGCTATAAGAACTGAAAGTTCTAGAAGTTTATGTCTAGTTTTAGTTTATATATATTTAAGGAACATTTGA
Source organism: Cephalophus harveyi (assembly GCA_006410635.1). Taxonomy (NCBI): domain Eukaryota; kingdom Metazoa; phylum Chordata; class Mammalia; order Artiodactyla; family Bovidae; genus Cephalophus; species Cephalophus harveyi. The sequence goes on from SJYT01008421.1 coordinate 61,728, forward strand.
AATTAAAGGATTTAAATCAACAAGATGTAATACAGGAATTTTTAAGGGGTGCATAAAATATGAACAGTTTTAAATGTATGAAAAGATGCTTCTTTTTACTTATGAGATATGAAAATTAAAATCATAATGAGTTACCCTTTACCACCTTTTATAAAATTGCAAACCTTTTCACTTACATACTTATTACCTGATCTGCTTATTATTTCTCCAGAGCATTTTCACTAACATACATTTATTTTGTTTATATATGATTGTCTATCTTTTCCTCCAGTGCACCCCCAGAATAGTTCATACAGTCTTATTCACTGTAGTATTTGTAGATAGGCAACACAAGATGCCTAGAATGGTGCCTGCATGCTCAGCAGCTTTAGTTGTGTCCCACTCTTTGTGACCCTAAGAACTGTAGCTTGGCAGACTTCTCTGTCCATGGGATTCTCCAGGCAAGAATACTGGAGTGGGTTGCCATGCCCTTCTCCAAGGGATCTTTCTGACCTAGGGGTCAAACCCACGTCTCCTGCATTGCAGGTGGGTCCTTTACTACTGAGTCACCAAGAAGCCCACCTAGAATGGCACATGCCAAATAATGGACACTGTATTATTTGCTGAAAGAATGAAGACCTACGATCTAGCCATTTCCCTTCGAGGCACATACCCTAGAAAAATTCTCTCACTTGTGTACAAAGAAACAGGAGCAAACTAGTACTGCTTGCCGTATTAGGAAACTGGAAAAATCCTAACTGTCCTCAGTTAAGGAATGAAACACACTGTGGTATGATCATATGAGGGAATTTAGCAATTAACATGAATTACATTGATTTCCATGGATAAACATCAAAAGCATTGCTGGGAAAAAAAAAAAAAAAAACTGCAGACAGATACATGTAGTGATGTACAAATGCCTAGTTAGAAAGTTCACGTCAGAGCACAGATAGCCTCAGGACAGAAAGGGGATGGAAGAAATAACCTTTGATTATATTGTAAATTTTGCTTTAAATTTTTTATCTGAACAAAAAATGGCAAATACTAATATATGTTAAATTTGAATAATGGGTACATAGGTGCCCCTGGAGAAGGAAGTGGCAATCCACTCCAGTGTTCTTGCCCAGAGAATCCCTTGAACAGGGGAGCCTGGTGGGCTGCAGTCCATGGGATCACAAGAGAGTTGGCCCTGACTTAGTGACTAGATAACAACAATACACAGGCACATGTTATATTTTTCTCTGTATTTTTCTAATGCATAAATGTTTTCTAATTTTTAAAAAGCATTTTAATACAAGTGAAAGGTACCATTAGTTTCTTTTCCTACATTCATAAGTAATTATAGCCCCCTCTATGACAATTTGACAAGGATGATGGTTTTTATCTCTCTTCCTCTTCTCTTGTTTAAGTCCTTTTTAACAGCTACTATTTCATTTCTCTTTACATAATGCTTCTTTTCAAAAATCATTTGATATGGCTTACAACAAAAGCTATGAATAACAATCTAACAAGGTTTTAAAAAGTGATACGTAAATAGGCTATCTATTAAAGTAAACATTGATGCCATCATTGAACTTCAAATTTTGCTTCAAGCTCTTTGGAAGCTGAATGGCAAACAAGTACACCAAGTAATTACTTAAGTATCATTGTTCACTGGGCTTTCCCAGTGGTTCAATGATGAAGAACCTGCCTGCCAAAGCAAGAGACACAGGAGATGCAAGTTCCATCCCTGCATCAGGAAGATCCCCTGGAGGAAGGAATCACAACCCATTCCAATATTCTTGCCTGGGAAATCCCATGGACAGAGGAGACTGGCAGGCTACAGTCCATGCGGCTGCAAAGAGTCAGACATGACAGCAACTGAGCACACATTGTTTACTAGAGTACCTTGGGAAAGGCAAAGCTTTTCCTGGTATTAAGTTCTCAAAAAAAAAAAAAACTCTCATCTATGACTTTATATAGGGGACCCTAAGTGTTCTCAAGAGCATTTTCACTAAAATCAAAAGTTGATTTCATATGCTTTTTCTTGTAACAACTTTCTTAAAAAGCTGAGGACATAATGTATTGGTATGGGTCATGGAAGGGTATTCATTCTTTAGAAGCTAAAGTAACATATGCCTTCAGTCATCTAACTAAATCCAAAGATAAAATATGCAAGTGGGTAGTCAGGGAGCATGTCTCTTAGATAACTGTTCCTAAATATAATTTCTCTTAGACAAGCTATTGATAGATGGAAACCAAACATCCATCAATTAAAGATTATAGTCACAGACCTGGACCCGTTAACTGTTATTGTGCAAGCATGGGAAGCTTTATTAAGTATCACTTGCCTCTTTTTAAAAATAACTTTCCAAAGAAAAGTATAAAATAAAGCACTGATTCATCACAGGCTTCAACTGAGAGCTACTTTTTCTTTTCAATTTGTCTGTAAGTCTAAAAGAAATGCTATTTTGAGTTCTAAGTCCAGATTTGGCAGACCAAGGGTGACACAGGCCAGGGGATCCTGTGGTTTACTGGTAGCATTTTTCTATATCTTTTCTAATGCCTGTAGTGTAGAGATATATTGCAGGGATTTAGCTATGGGTCAGTCCCAAGAAAAGACTGAAATTGAAGACCAATTTATCCATTGACTATTTCTGCTGCTACCAGCAAAATACAGGAAGACAACTAATATCCAACAACACTGAACTTAAGGTAGAAAATCAGCTAGAGCTATAAAGAGCCTGTAGTAATAATAACCATTCCTTCCATTTGCATCACCCTTTTATGCATGGTCTCATCTAATCCTCACAACAACACTATCAGATGGTTAATATTAACAGTAAAGAAAATTAACAATAATGACACTGAAGTTTACAGCAACTTGTGCAAACTGATCCAAATCACACAGCTGGTCAACAGCACACTTGGGATTTGAACTCAGTAAGTCTTGACTGCAAATCCAGGCTCCTTGTGGTAGCCATGACTTGGCAAGAGAATCAAGGTGCAAGACTACTTCCCCTTCTTTTCCAAGGACAAAGCTTTGTGGTCTTCGTTCCATCTCTCACGTAATTGGGAGGATCATGACAGAAGTCTCTCTGTAGATCTTTCCTACATCTTCCCTCTCTGACAGAATGATAAAGTTTCCACAGAATCACATCATCTCTGAGAGATGAAAACCACCTCCAGAGAGGGAGTTTCCACTGGGAAGATTTTTCAGGGTTAGTGGAATTGGAATTAATAAAATCAGAAATGAGAGCAGACACCCATCTAAAAGATGACAGGTGATCACATCCTGATATGTGAAAGAGATGCTTTCCTTTCAGAAATGAAATTCATAGATTTAATGGGTTCACTAGCAGATTCAAAAAGACTGTTTTCATACAGAAGGTATGTTTTCCTTTTGAGCTTGTTTCTCCTGCATTTGGAGCTCAGTGTTGTGAGATAAAATTAATTTCTTCGAATACGGAATTTAGCTTAAAGCTTATTTAATAAAAAAGGGTAGTCTAAAAATAACAGGGCTTTGCAGACGTGAGTTGACCATATTTTCAACCTCTCTAGTCTAAAGCTACTCTCGACAGGCAGAAGGAGCCAGGTGGATGGCTGCCCTTGCTAAAGCGACGTGGGAAGGCCCCAGGGCTCAGTGCACAATGTAAGCAAGACATTCTTTTCCACAAGTGTCAGGATCACTTGCCTTCAAATACCAGAGCAGTGCAGCTAGGGGGCTGTGGGAGCCTGAGGCCCAGAAGTAAATTAAGTAGCTTGCCTCATGTTAAAGCAGCGTTGACCTCCATTTATCCAAATGCGTGGGTCATACTATTCTGTGCTCCCTCTCCCAAAATTCACTTTGTTTTCTTTCTTTCATTCAAACTGACTAATAGGCACCCTAATTTGATACAGACCAGATTTCAACAGTATCTAAACCTCTCCTGGGTAAACAAGTGTCTGTTTTAAGTCAGTCATCATAAATATGACTCTTTAAGGTAATCTTGTTCTGAAAAAAAGAATGCCCTGCTATTAGAACAATACAGGTTTCCATAGAAATTAGAGCAACTACTCAACTACCATCAGGTATATGGCATCTTCAGTTATAAAAAAGAAAAGAGACTGAATCACTGAAGTAAGAGTCAGATATCAAACAGTACAGTTAGTGTGGGTTTATCCAGAAGTGTCCATGCTTGATAAGGATGACATGACTGGTGGGAGTGAAAAACTCAGACACAACAGGAGGAAGAATTCTCTGCTGGAAGAGCACACTTCTCTGGCTTCATCTCATAGCCTGAGGCTAAATATCAGGAGGACTCATAAAAGAAAAAGCATCTTTCTCAGAGATGATTTATATCTTCCAGAGCAGGAGAACCAGTGCTGAGATCAATGAAACAACTTGCCTGAACAACCATAACAGACATCTAATTTAGTGCTAACAGTGTTGGTTAGTGACAGCCAGAAGCCTGTTATTTGTCAAATTTAAGGGTGAGCATCATTTTAATTAATACCTTCTTTCTTCTCTAGGGCCTGCTAAAAGTCCTTTAGGATTAGATAGTAAAATCAAGGGGATGCGGGGAGGGGTCAATTCCCACATAGCAAAGCATCACAGTAAGTGTTCAAGGAAGATGATCAGTGTTATTATCTGACAACTCCACCAAGAAGGGAAACCTGTGGCATCACAAATTCCCCAGTATAGAGGAAGTTGCCTAACTTCCTGGACTTTACCACTTTTCTCCCTCAGAAAAGCAATAGAATAGTCATAACACAGGTTCAGGGTCTTAGATTTCAAAGATGTCACAAAGTACAACCACCCCCTCAAGACAACAATCCTATCAGATGCAGTCACTCATTCAAGAAATACTTTTAATGCACCATACCAGGCTCTATCCTGGCATGCTGAACAAGATAGACCAGAACCCCATCTCATGAACGTAACAGTTTAGTGGGTGAGACTATGTACAAGTAAACGCGTGAATAATTACAAATTTTTGAGACTATTTATGAAGGAAACCAATAGTTGCTAGGACAGAGAACAACACAGGGCAGAGGGATATCCAACCAACAACAAATAGGGAGGTCAGGCAAGTCCTCTCTGGAAAGATGACAGTTAAGCTGACTCCTGAAAAAGAAGAAATTTTCTATGCAAGGAGATGAAGAAACACTATTCTAGTCAGAGGAAACAGACAGTAAAAAGACTCTGTGAGAGTAAATATCTGGATTGAAGTGAGGAGAGGAAAGAAGATAAAGTTAAAGACACAAGCAGAGGTCAGATAATGTATCCCTGTTGACCATGATAAGGAGTTTGGATTTTACCTTAGAAGTAATAGGAAGACTTTCAGCAGAGGGGTGATAGGATGCGATTTACCATGAAAAGGGTACTCTATCATATACCACCTCCTATGGCATAGCAATGTCCCTGGATAAACTGGCAAGCTCAGTTCCAGTTGCTTTAGAATCTTTAGACTCCTCATGGCCCATGTGATCACCATTTTTTCTAAAAAATAAGAATATGTGCCTAACAACTCATCCTCTAATAACAGTAGACACAGTAGTAGTAGCAGCGGCAGCGGCAGGTAATAGCTGTTAAGTGTTTTCTATATGAAAAGCACCATTTGAAGATATTTTACATGTATTCGTTTGTGTAATCCACACAGCAATCCAATAAAGTAGGTTTGGTCTTTATTTTTATTTTATAGATGAGGAAACTTAAGTAACTTGTGAAACAAGTCAACACTTTGTTTCAATGGTTTCTGTTCTTATCTTTATTAATTCCTTCCTCCTACTTTCTTTAGATTTAATTTGATCTTTTCTTCTTTAGATTCCTGAAATTACAAAATAGATTGTCAACCTTTCTACTTTCCTACCATATGCATTAATTTTCTTCCAAGCACTGTTGTAGATGCATCTACAAGTCTTGGTAGGTTTTAGCTGCTGTTATAATTCAGCTCAAAATGTTTTCTAATATTAATTTAAATTTCTTCTTTGATCCAAGATGTATCAAGAAATGTTCTACCAGGAGATCAAAATGGCAGAGTAGGAGGATACTGAGCTAACCAATTCTCATGAATATATCAAAACTACTACTATATACTCTCTACTCTATATATAGAGAGAAGCTTGCTAAAATTTCCCTGGGGACTAGCAGAACATGTCTACAAACAAGGCTGTAAAGATTCACGTTCAGTCTGGGAATAAGGGAGGAGAGGCAATCTGTGTGTCGGCGCCCACGCCCCTGGCAGGGAGCACAGAAGAGGAGGGGAATATCACAGATTAGAGGATCCCCCGGGGGAGGCAGCGATTTAAGCGACATATTAGGTATCCCAGTCCTGGGGGCCACATCTGGGAGATGAGTCCTCTTAGCGGGCTGGAAAACCTGTGGGTCTTACTGAAGGGCTACAAGTAACTGAGACTGCTCTTGAAGAGAATGCACACACCCTTGTTTCCTCCCAGTAACACTCTGGCTTGTGTGCTGGGACCACCCCTGTGCACTCCCCAAGCCACGCTGACTATTGCTCCAGGCCCTGTGCTCTGATGCTGTTCTCCACTAAGGGAGAGGTGAATATTGCCCATAAGAGTGCACACACGAGGAGGAAAACCTGTGGGTCTTACTGAAGGGCTACAAGTAAGTGAGACTGCTCTTGAAGAGAATGCACACACACTTGTTTCCTCCCAGTAACACTCTGGCTTGTGTGCTGGGACCACCCCTGTGCACTCCCCAAGCCACGCTGACTATTGGTCCAGGCCCTGTGCTCTGATGCTGTTCTCCACTAAGGGAGAGGTGAATATTGCCCATAAGAGTGCACACACGAGGAGGAAACAGAGCCAGCTTGGACCCTGGCCCTGCTTCTGGCCAGAGTGTAGGCTGCCATTTCCAGCTTGCACACCCTGCCCACACTCCAAAGGGCAGAGGCCATCATCGCAGGAGCACGCATGCCTATACACACTTGGGAGCCGGCAGGGCCAGGAATGTGGTATAGCACCAACCCCTCCAGCCCCAAGCCCGTCTCTAAGCAAGGTACACACCCTGGGGGAAAAGTGAAACTAGCACAGAGGTGTAGTCCCAAGCCCTCAGGTCCCAGCAGAGACCCGTGAGAGATCCAGCTCCCCAAGGGCTCCTATTCCAGCTCCGCAGTGCAAACCCCTGGCCCTCAGTAGGGTCTGTCGTTGCTGTTGTTCAGGAGCTAAGTTGTGCCCCACTCTTTGCAACCCCACGGACTATATAATATGCCAGGCTTTCCTGTCCTTCACTGTCTCCCAGAGTTTGCTCAAGTTCATGTCTTTGAGTCAATGATGTTGCCTAACCATCTCATCCTCTGTTGCCCCATTCTCCTTTTGTCTTCAGTCCTTCCCAGCATCAAGGTCTTCTCCAGTGAGTCAGCTCTTTACATCACATGGCCTAAGTATTGGAGCTTCAGCAACAGTCCTTCCCAATGGATCCAATGAATATTCAGGACTGATTTCCTTCAGGATGGACTGGTTTAATCTCCTTGCTGTCCAAAGGACCCTCAAGAGTCTTCTCCAACACCATAGTTTGAAAGCATCAGGGTACTGATGGCCATTAAGCACAGGAGAAATCCTGGCTTGCACCTGCTCTGGCTCTAGCTCCTCCAGCTCTAACCCTAACCCCACCAAGATGCTGGCTGCGAGCACACCTCAGAGGAAGATGCAGACCATGCACACTTCAGATCCAGGCACCCCGTCACAGCCACTGGGCACACGCAGACACACAGGGATGCTCCCACAAAGGACACGACCGCAAGGCGGGGCAAGGCAACTGTTTCACTTGATTTTACAGAGACAGAGAAAGTAAAACAAAATAAGAAGACAGAGGAATATGATTCAAATTAGAGAACAAGAAAAAAAAAATACCTGAGGAAGAAAATCTAATGAAACAGAGATAAATAATCTACCTGATAACAATTCAAAGCAATAGTAATAAGAATGCTAATTGAACAGAGAAAAGAATAGTTCAACACAGTGATAATTCTAATAAAGAACTATTAAAAAATAAATAACTGGCCAGAACTGAAGAATATAGTAATTAAGATGAAAATACACTAGAGGAAATTAAAAGTGGATAGGTGATACAGACACAGTCTGGAAGATATAATAATGGAAACCACCCAATCAGAGCAAAAAGAAAAACCATTTTCTTAAAATGAGAATAGCATAAGGGACCTCTGAGACAATATCAAGCATAACAACATACACATTATTNCTATTAAAAAATAAATAACTGGCCAGAACTGAAGAATATAGTAATTAAGATGAAAATACACTAGAGGAAATTAAAAGTGGATAGGTGATACAAAAACAGTCTGGAAGATATAATAATGGAAACCACCCAATCAGAGCAAAAAGAAAAACCATTTTCTTAAAATGAGAATAGCATAAGGGACCTCTGAGACAATATCAAGCATAACAACATACACATTATTAGAGTCCCCGAAGAAGAGAGAATAGGGTTGAAAATGTATTTGATGAAATTATGGCTGAAAATTTCCCAAACATAAAAAAGGACACATCAAGGTACAGGAATTACAGAGTTCCAAACAAGATGAACCCAAAGAGACCCACACAAAGCAATATCATAATTAAAAAGACAAAAGTTACAGAGAAAATTCTAAAGACAACAAGAGAAAAAAAAAAAAGAGTAACATACAAGGGAACCCCAAAAGGTTTTCAGCAGATATTTCAGGAGAAACTGCGTGGGCAAGATGGGAGTGGCATGATGTATTTAAAGTGCTGAAAGGAAAAGTCTATAACCTCGGATACACTACCTAGCAAGGGTATCATTCAGAATTGAAGAAGCAGTCAAGAGCTTCTCAAACAAGCAAAATTTAAAGTACTTCATCAATACTAAACCCACCTTAAAAGAAGTGTTAAAAATTCGTCTTTAAGTGAAAAAGAAAAGGCCACAAGAAGAAACCAGGAATTACAGGAACGGAATAATCCCACTGGTAAAGGCAAATATATGCATAGCCTTCATCAACCACTTAAATAAGTTAGTATGAAGACTAAAAGATAAAAATAATAAAATCAACTATGACTACAGCAAACAATTAAGGAATAGACAAAAAAGGTGTAAAATATGACATCAAAAACATAAAACATGGGGGGAGCAAAAAATGTAGCTTTAGAATCCACTTGAACTTAAGTGACTGACGGCTGACTGATAATATATGCCTTTTAGCTGGAGTGCTTAGTCCAGTTACATTTAATATAATTACTGATATACTAGGTTTAGGTTACCTTTTGATATTTTTCCCTTCTTTTTTTTGTCCTTTATTCTGCCTTTTCTGCCTTCTTTTGGACTAACGTATGCTTTTGTTGCTATTTTTGTTGTTTAGTCACGTACTCATATTTAGCTCCTCTATTGGCTTTGTATATTATTCATTTGGTAGCTGACATAGAAACTGCAGTATCTCTTTTTTTCCTTCATCACAGCTCACGACTGTGACAGGGCACAACACAGCACAGTTCCCGATCTCTAGTGCACTTCAGTGCTAGTGTTTATGTCTTCCAAAATATCATGCGGTGTTTTCATATAGTCACGTACTCATATTTAGCTCCTCTATTGGCTTTGTATATTATTCATTTGGTAGCTGACATAGAAACTGCAGTATCTCTTTTTTTCCTTCATCACAGCTCACGACTGTGACAGGGCACAACACAGCACAGTTCCCGATCTCTAGTGCACTTCAGTGCTAGTGTTTATGTCTTCCAAAATATCATGCGGTGTTTTCATCAACATATAGCAATTAAGTGTATGACTTTTTTCTGAATTTTGTTTTTCCAGGTAATTCCATTAATCATAGATTCCCGTAAGTTGTTAAGAAAATCCTTTCTGTCTTCTTCATGCAAGATATTATACACATTTGCTTCATCAAGTAGTCTTGCTTACACTACAGGTGTTCCATTTTCTTTCTGACACAAATACCATGTTTCCATCATGATTTACTGCAAAAAGGAAACCATCTAATGTCTGAATTAAAAGCAATAAGGAGTCAAATCTTAGTATCAGTAACTCCCTGTCCTGTAGATACATCAGCTTTCTGAACATCATCTTAATAATTCTTGAATGATTATACACTGAACTCACACTTTTACCATGTCCTTACTAATGCACCAAACTTAGAACAACCCTTTTCCTGCTTCTTGCCCTTTGTGCTACTCCTGCCATATATTTTACTTCCACGTTATAAAACCCAGAGACATTCTTACCACCATCACTGTAGTCAGTGTTCTTCATGTTTACTTGCTCTGGTGGGCTTCATTCCTTCCTATAATTTTGTGCTTCATCATGAATCATTTTCCTTCTTGTGTTTCTTCTCATATATATACAAATTCTCTGAGTTTGTTTTTCTTTTGGAAAGTCTTTGTTTCATTATTAGTCTCCAGTACAGAAAAAAAGGAAAACTGCATTGATATTGCAACAGACTATAGACAATTATGAATGATAAGCTGAAGGATAAGTATTTTACTGAATGGGTAATGAAGTGCCCTAAAGAAGGCTGAGCACTGAAGAACTGATGCTTTGAAATTGTGGTGCTGGAGAAGACTCTTGAGGGTCCTTTGGACAGCAAGGCGATCAAATAAGTCAATCCTAAGCGAAATCAATGGAGAAGGCAATGGCTCCCACTCCAGTACTCTTGCCTGGAAAATCCCATGGACGGAGAAGCCTGGAAGGCTGCAGTCCATGGGGTCGCTGAGGGTCGGACACGACTGAGCGACTTCACTTTCACTTTTCACTTTCATGCATTGGAGAAGGAAATGGCAACCCACTCCAGTGTTCTTGCCTGGAGAATCCCAGGGGCGGGGGAGCCTGGTGCACTGCCATCTATGGGGTTGCACAGAGTCGGACACGACTGAAGTGACTTAACAATAATGAGGGAAATCAACCCTGAATATTCATTGGAAGGGCTGATGCTGAAGCTGAAGCTTCCGTATTTTGGCTACCTGATACGAAGAGCCAATTCATTGGAAAAGACCCTGTGCTGGGAAAGATTGAAGGCAAAAAGGAGAAGAGGGTGGCAGAGGATGAGACAGTTAGATAGCATCACTGACTCAATGGATGTGAATGCGAGCAAACTCTGGGAGATAGTGAAGGACAGGGAAGCCTGGCATGATGCCGTCCATAAGTTCACAAAGAGTCAGGCATGACATAGCGACTGAATGACAACAAATGAAGAGACAGACACTAAATTAGGCAATGCCAACTAAAATGGACTGGAATGGGTGAATTTAACTCAGATGACCATTATATCTACTACTTTGGGCAAGAATCCCTTAGAAGAAATGGAGTAGCCATCATGGTCAACAAAAGAATCCGAAATGCAGTACTTGGATGCAATCTCAAAAACGACAGAGTGATTTCTGTTCATTTCAAAGGCAAACCATTCAATATCACAGTAATTCAAGTCTATGCCCCAACCAGTAACGCTAAAGAAGCTGAAGTTGAACGGTTCTATGAAGACCTACAAGACCTTTTAGAACTAACACCCAAAAAAGATGTCCTTTTCATTATAGGGGATGGGAATGCAAAAGTAGGAAGTCAAGGAACACCTGGAGTAACAAGCAAATTTCGCCTTGGAATACGGAATGAAGCAGGGCAAAGGCTAATAGAGTTTGGCCAAGAGAACGTACTGGTCATAGCAAACACCCTCTTCCAACAACACAAGAGAAGACTCTGCACATGGATATCACCAGATGATGATGTCCAAAATCAGATAGATTGTATTCTTTGCAGCCAAAGATGGATAAGCTCTATATAGTCAGCAAAAACAAGACCAGGAGCTGACTGTGGCTCACATCATGAACTCCTTATTGCCAAATTCAGACTTAAATTGAAGAAAGTGGGAAAACCACTACACCATTCAGGTATGACCTAAATCAAACCCCTTATGATTATACAGTAGAAGTGAGAAATAGATTTAAGGGACAAGATCTGATAGATAGAGTGCCTGAGGAACTACGGACAGAGGTTCATAGATTGTACAGGAGACAGGGGTCAAGACCATCCCCACGGAAAAGAAATGCAAAAAAGCAAAATGGCTGTCTGAGGAGGGCTTACACATAGCTGTGAAATGAAAAGAAGTGAAAAGCAAAGGAGAAAAGGAAAGATATAAGCATCTGAAGGCTGAGTTCCAAAGAATAGCAAGGAGAGATAAGAGCCTTCCTCAGCGATCAATGCAAAGAAATAGAGGAAAACAATAGAATGGGAAAGACTAGAGATCTCTTCAAGAAAATTAGAGATACCAAGAGAACATTTCATGCAAAGATGGGCTCGATAAAGGACAGAAATGGTATGGACCTAACAGAAGCAGAAGATATTAAGAAGAGATGGCAAAAATACACAGAAGAACTATGCAAAAAAGATCTTCATGACCAAGATAATCACGATGGTGTGATCACTCACCTAGAGCAGACATTCTGGAATGTGAAGTCAAGTGGGCCTTAGAAAGCATATATGGATGTGAGAGTTGGACTGTGAAGAAAGCTGAGTGCCGAAGAATTGATGCTTTTGAACTGTGGTGTTGGAGAAGACTCTTGAGAGTCCCTTGGACTGCAAGGAGATCCAACCAGTCCATTCCAAAGGAGATCAGTCCTGGGTGTTCATTGGAAGGAACGACACTAAAGCTGAAACTCCAGGACTTTGGCCACCTCATGCGAAGAGTTGACTCACTGGAAAAGACTCTGATGCTGGGAGGGATTGGGGGCAGGAGGAGAAGGGGACGACAGAGGATGAGATGGCTGGATGGCATCACTGATTCGATGGACGTGAGTCTGAGTGAACTCCGGGAGGTGGTGATGGACAGGGAGGCCTGGCGTGCTGCGATTCATGGGTTTGCAAAGAGTTGGACACGACTGAGTGACTGAACTGAACTGATGCTCTTCTTAGTTGCTCAGTCATGTCTAACTCTTTGCAACCCCCACGGACTGTTGCCTGCAGGCTCCTCTATCTGTGGGGATTCTCCAGGCAAGAATATTGGAGTGGGTTGCCATCCCTGCTCCAGGGGATCTTCCCAACCCAGGGATGGAACCCATATCTCCTGCATTGCAGGCAGATTCTTTACCATCTGAGCCATAATGGAAGCCCAAGGATACTGGAGTGGGTAACCTATCCCTTCTCCAGAGGTCTTCCCAGCCCAGGAATCAAACACGGTTCTCCTGCATTGAAGGCAGATTCTTTACCCTCTGAGCTACCAGGGAAGCCCAAATTCGGGCATACAATGAGCTTTATGGTAAGTTACTGGCCCATTTAGTGGAAAGAGAAACTAGATGTAGGGAGACCAATTAGAAGGTTATCAAAAGCTATAGTAAGGATGCAAACTTTTGAAGGGGTCACCACAGGACTAGAAAGAAGTGAGCAAATCAAACAGATGATGATAAAGAAGAATAAGTATGATTTAAGAACTATTTGGATATAGACAAGAGAAAATGGCCAGTGAAACATGATTCTCAGACATCAAAGCCAGTAACTAATAACTGCTGGTATTAACACAAGTGGGAAGCTAAAAGGAAAACTCATATTGTCAAGGGACATACTGTATATCAGGTTTTAGAAGCTTGGGAATTTAGGTGGAAATTTCCAGAGGACATCTGGAAGTTTCATAGAAATTAGAGACAAAAATATAGGTCTGAAAGACATTTACTAGAGATATTAACTGAAAATACAAGTAGAATGGAATATAAGAATGGAACCGGGGGGGTACTTCCCTGGTGATTCAGTAGCTAAGACTCTGCACTCCTAATACAGGGGGCCTGAGTTCAATCCCTGATCAGGGAAATAGATTTCACATGTTGCAATGAAGATCAAAGATCCCGCATGCTGCAACTAAGACCCCATGCAGCCAAATAAACAAACATTTGTTTAATTACTTTATTCTATAACTGTAATTGTCAAATCATCATGTACTACACTTGAAATGAATGTAATTTATATGTCAACACTATTTCAATTAAAAAAATACTTTTTTGGAAAAAAGAATGGGAGGATATGAAGAAGAATCTAGACAAGTTGTACCCCTCTCTCCTCATTCCACCAATTCCTCCTCCTCTCCAATCCACCAATTCTTCTTCCATAGACTTTGTTCCATATACTAGGCTCAGCCTGTGATCAGCTGATGAAATCATCATTGATTTTATGCAAGATATTAAATAGATCACCGGTCCTTGGAAAACCTTCTAGGTTTAGTTTGTAACTGGCATGTGCTTCTTTGGAGACTTAATCATGAAATGATAAAAATCTGATAATGAATCATGTGCATGTGAGCAATTGCTTTTTTTTTATAAGCCTTAATTAAATGTTTATCAATGCTAACAATTAATTCTTATTTCTTTTTTCTTAATATTGCTATTGATTGCAGACTGGGTTCCATAATAGCTTGCAGAGTATACACTGACACATCAAACTAAAGCAGTTATAACTTCAATTACTTAGGTAACCATCTGGGAAATGTCAGAAAGATCTTCAGATGTTTTAAGTATAGTTTGGTTCCACTTGTATTTTCCTAGCAAACATCTAGATCCTTCATATTTTTTACATTAGCAAGTCAGAGTGTCTTCAAAGTGTCTCCACATATAATTTTCATTCTTATGGTGTTCAACGGGCCAGTTCTACGGCATTCTCTTCAAACTGCTGAGAGACTGGCTTATTTTCAATCCAAGAATGCACAATGATAGGAGCTACATGGAACTACCTTATCTAACATTCCTAATATATACCACAACTATTTAGCTAAGGTTTGTTGACTTGTTCCACTGACAAGTCAACACAAGTCAAAGCCCAAGTCACCAAAACAGTACCAGGCATTTGATTATAAGCAGGACTCAACACTCCCAGGTGTAATGTGTGACCAGACCACTCTACCGTATTTGATACATTCATGATTAACCTCCTTTGCAGCTGCCAGTCTGGAAGAGGCCAGCAGGAACCTGTGAAGGGTCTTAAGTGAACTCTCGGCCACACTCCCCACAAGTCTGCTTTTATTTAGATAGTCGTGCAGATGGACATATCACAGACTGTGCTCCTGATATGAAAATGTGCCAAAAGGAGCAAGCAAATCTAACTTCAGTTTAGAATCAAAGGTAGGACTGCAGATATGATCCAGGGCAGTGCAATGCTGAGCAGGCCGAGTGGAGAGACATTTAATGATTCATCTAACCAGGGGGTTTTCAGGAAGGATCCAAAAGCACTGGCTCCTGACACTCTTCATTTTTGCCACCAGCACTTCAAGCACTGAGACAAAAAGCATGGAGCAGGTAGTGGGCTAGTAAGACAGAAGGATAATTGTACTGTTGATTGGGCACCACCTGATTCTGTTCCCCTGAGGCTAGAGAAATTGTTTCCTTGAACTACATAAACTCATCTATTTAAATTATATCTGAGATAAGATACTGGCATTCTTTTGGAATCAAGTACAGTTCCTTTCAACAAATCTTCATGTCAGGACTTTTCTAAAGTTCTATGTCAGAGCTTCAGTGCTAAAATTGGGAAAAGGTCCCGTTATAAAGATGCTCCTTAATAAATTACCTCCTAATAAAAGTTATTTGCCCCCTTTTTGAGCAACTTACCATGAGTGGAAATACCAAGAAATGACCTGTGATCCCCTCCCCAACCATAATATTCAACAGCTTCTTCCAAACCACCCCAAATAAATATACGATCCTAAGTAAACAACTGGGTTGGTTATACAAATACTATAGGAAGTTCCCCTGTTCCCCTTCCTGACAGCCACCCTAAGCATGTCCTACATGGAAATTCTAGAACCATTGTGTTCTCTTTCTTTTTCTTCTCTTTTCATCTCTGTATTTCTTAAAACTCCCTCACTCCAAATAAAAAACTGTAACTAGTTTCCTTCAAAATCTGGGAACAACAATATACTTACCAGGATGGGTCACCATGATTGGACTAACCCTCAGTCTTTCAAAGGTAAGGCTACAGTTCCTGTAGTAACATAGCATAGTCTGGATATGCTTCATATCTTGTCTCCCACCGGTAGCCTTGCCAGGAAACAGTCACCCAGCAGAAAGATGGGTACCAAGCAAGAAAGGACAAAGTTCCTCTGAGTCCCTATAGTGTTTTATTTGTGTTATTAATATATCATTTTACGTATTTAGACAGCTTCCCTTGTGGCTCAGTGGTAAAAAAAAAAAAAAAAACTCCCTGTGACACAGGAGACCCAGGTTCAATTCCTGGGTCAGGAAGATCTGGTGGAGAAGAAAATGGCAACGCACTCCAGGATTCTTGCCTGGAAAATTCCATGGATAGAGGAGCCTGGTGGACTACAGCCCATGGGGGTCACAAAAGAGTCAGATACAACTTAGTGACTAAACAACAACAACATGCATTATAGCAGAGTTAATTATTATTATGCCATGTCTCCCTCAATTATAAGCTATCTGAGGGCAAAAATCCATAACATATTTATCATTATTTGATTGCCTCTTCATACAAAGCTTAGCACACAGAAGTTATAAATATATGTGTGTTGAATGAATAAATGTCATAAATTAAGACTATCTCTTGTAAGAAGGAAACTCTACACCAAATTTGACAATCATGCCAACTGACTGTCTTTACAAAAGAGGGTCGGTGGAATAGAGATCTGATTTAGCTCAAAAGGAAGATGAGATAATGTGATGTCAAAAAAAAAAAAGAAAGAAAATGGAGAAAACAAATCTAGTTGTTTTTCCAAAATACCAGTTTATGAACTAATGAAACTCATAAACGTAGGCACACACTGTATGTTTAAAATCACCCATTAAGAGGTTTCTCTGGTGGCTCAGTGGTCAAGAGTCTGCCTGCCAATGCAGGAGACATGGGTTCGATCCTTGATCCAGGAGGATTTCACATGCCATGGAGCAACTGAGCTGGTATGCCACAGCTGTTGAACCTGTGCTCCAAAGCCTGGGAACCACAACCACTGAGCCCACGTGTGGCAACTCCTAAAGCCCCCACACACTAGAACTCATGCTCAGCGACAAGAAGCCACCACAATGAGAAGCCCAAGCACCACAACGAGAGAGTGGCCCCAGCTCACCACAACAGAGAAAAGCCCAACAGCAAGACCCAGTACAGCCAAAAAAAAAAAAAAATTTTTTTTTAAAGTACCCATCATGAATGTGATCATTCTGAAAGTTCTGGCCTCCCAAGGCTTGAGCGTGCAGAAGTGGACAAAGCTACTAACTGAGTCAGCATGTGATGAACTATCCATAGTAGTCTGTCATCTTGGCTTCATATGTCAGTGGGTCCATGGAGCATGGTGCAGGTGCACTGAGAAGAAATGAGAACTTAGTAGAGTCCTTAGGCTAAGTAGATCTCCTGAGTGAGACATCCCTGCTCCTACCTGGCTTCTTTCTCCAGCCTCCAGCACTGAAGACAGTGATTGTCCATCCACCAGACCAACAGTGATTTCATGACAAGAAAGAAACAAGGTACCTTCCACCTATCATGGGAGCCACAAGTTGTCAGTCACCTCATTTAGGTGAATGCAGAGCAGGAACAGAGATCCAGATTTAAAGAACAGACTTTGGACACAGCAGGGTGGGGCAGGGGGTGGGAGGTAGGAAAGGGTGGGATTTGAGAGAGTAGCAGGGGGACATATACATTACCATATGTAAACTGAAGAGCCAGTGGGAATCTGTTGTACAACACTAGGAACTCAGTGCAGTGCTCTGGGACAACTGAGAATTGGGATGGGATGGGGTAGGGGGTTGGGGGGAGGTCCGAGAGAGGGGACATATGTATACTTATGGCCGATTCACGTTGAATGGCAGAAACCCACGTCCAAGGAGCAGCGGCTACGCAATCACAGGAGGGCCGAGAGGAGCTACTCCACGTTCAAGGTCAGGAGGGGTGGCCGTGAGGAGATACCCCTCATCCAAGGTAAGGAGCAGCGGCTATGCTTTGCTGGAGCAGCCATGAAGAAATATCCCACATCCAAGGAAAAAGAAACCCAAGTAAGAAGGTAGGTGCTGCGAGAGGGCATCAGAGGGCAGATACACTGAAACCATAATCACAGAAAGCTAGCCAATCTGATCACATGGACCACAGCCTTGTCTAACTCAATGAACCTAAACCATAACCCTTGGACTGCAAGGAGATCCAACCAGTCCATTCTGAAGGAGATCAGTCCTGGGTGTTCATTGGAAGAACTGATGCTGAAGCTGAAACTCCAATACTTTGGCCACCTCATGTGAAGAGTTGACTCATTGGAAAAGACTCTGATGCTGGGAGGGATTGGGGGCAGGAGGAGAAAGGGACAACAGAGGATGAGATGGCTGGATGGCATCACGGACTCCATGGACGTGAGTTTGAGTGAACTCCAGGAGTTGGTGATGGACAGGGACGCCTGGCGTGCTCTGATTCATGGGGTCTCAAATAGTCAGACACTACTGAGCAACTGAACTGAACTGAACTGATATAATATTATAAAGCAATTATCCTCCAATTAAAAATAAATAATTTTTAAATCACAAAAAAATAAAAAAATTTTAAATTACCTGGACAAAGGTAATCTGAGAAGTCACCTTAGTCCAAGAAATAGAAAAATTATTTGAATGTTGAATGACCTGAAATTAATGTGTTTTTGTTCAGGCTGCTATAACAAAATATTACTACAGACCAGTGGCTTACACAATACATACTTAGCTTATCACACTTTTGGAGACTGAAAGGTCCAAGATCAAGGTATCGGGTGAGACCCCTCTTCCAGGATTGCAGATGGCTGCCTTCTTCTGGATCCTCACATGGCAGAGAGATTATTTCCCTATGTCTCTTCTTATGAAGCATTAATCCCACTCAGGAGATCTCCACTCTCATGACCTAATTACATACCAAAGCTCCATGTCCAAATGCCATCACATTGACGATCGGGGCTTCAACATCTGAAATGGGTTGGGAGGGGTGGGGTGCAAGGGAAACAGACACAAACATTCAGTCCATAGCAGTATGTGACTAAGTTAAAGGATTTTCCATTCTTAGTCATCAAGAGAAGGCTTTAGAAAGGTCTCTTCGCTTTCACTTTTCACTTTCATGCTTTGGAGAAGGAAACAGCAACCCACTCCAGTACTCTTGCCTGGAGAATCCCAGGGACAGAGTGGCCTACTGGACTGCCATCTATGGGGTCGCACAGAGTCAGACACGACTGAAGCGACTTAGCAGCAGCAGCAGCAGCAGCAGCTACTGCTCAAAATCGGTCCTTCATGATCTGAAAATCAGTTCACTGGAAGAAGCCAAGAGTAGAGAATATAAGCCTTCCTTGGTTCCTTCCCAGGAGATCCACCCACACTTAAGAATAATTAATAAACAATTACAAATAATTAGAAAATGAAATAACACTCTGACTTTGGCCTCTTTCTCCAGCCTCCAATATTTGAATTTCAGTGACCATTCACAAAACCAACAGAATCATAGGTACTTTTATCCTCCCTGAACACAATGCTTTATCACACACAAGTCTCTCCTCTCTCAAATAAGACAGGAAACAGATGAATCTCAACGTTTTCAATCTTTTGCTGGCCCATGTAAAATGAATTTCTTTTTCTTGGGGATGGTCTTGATCCCTATCTCCTGTACAATGTCACAAACCTCTGTCCATAGTTCATCAGGCACTCTGTCTATCAGATCGAGTCCCTTAAATCTATTTCTTACTTCCACTGTATAATAGTAAGGGATTTGATTTAGGTCATACCTGAAAGGTCTAGTGGTTTTCCCTACTTTTTTCAATTTAAGTCTGAATTTGGCAATAAGGAATTCATGATCTGAGCCATAGTCATCTCCTGGTCTTGATTTTGCTGACTGTATAGAGCTTCTCCACCTTTGGCTGCAAAGAATATAATCAATCTAATTTTGGTGTTGACTATCTGGTGATCTCAATGTGTAGAGTTTTTTTGTGTGTTGTTGGAAGAGAATGGGGCTTCCCTGGTGGTGCAGAAGTTAAAGCGTCTGCCTGCAATGTGGGAGACCTAGGTTCGATCCCTGGGTCAGGAAGATCCCTGGAGAAGGAAATGGCAACCCATTCCAGTATGTTTGCTATGACCAGTGCCTTCTCTTGGCATAACTCTATTAGCCTTTGCCCAGAGTGCCTGATGAACTGTAGACGGAGGTTCATGATACTATACAGGAGACAAGGATCAAGAACATCCCCAAGAAACAGAAATACAAAAAAGCAAAATGGCTGTCTGAGGAGGTCTTAGAAATAGCTGTGAAAAGAAGAGAAGTGAAAAGCAAAGGAGAAAAGAAAAGATATATCTATTTGAATGCAGAGTTCCAAAGAATAGCAAGGAGAGATAAGAAAGCCTTCCTCAGTGATCAGTGCAAAGAAATAAAGGAAAACAACAGAATGGGAAACACTAGAGATCTCTTCAAGAAAATTAGAAATACTAAGGGAACATTTCATGCAAAGATGGGCTCAATAAAGGACAGAAATGGTATGGACCTAACAGAAGCATTAGATATTAAGAAGAGGTGACAAGAATACACAGGAGAACTATACAAAAAAGATCTTTACGACCCAGATAATCACAATGGTGTGATCACTCACCTAGAGCCAGACATCTTGGAATGTGAAGTCAAGTGGGCTTTAGGAAATATCACTACGAACAAAGCTAGTAGAGGTGATGGAATTCCAGTTGAGCTATTTCAAATCCTAAAAGATGATGCTGTGAAAGTGCTGCACTCAATATGCCAGCATATTTGGAAAACTCAGCAGTGGCCACAGGACTGGAAAAGGTCAGTTTTCATTCCAATTCCAAAGAAAGGCAATGCCAAAGAATGCTCAAACTACCACACAATTGCACTCATCTCACACACTAGTAAAGTAATGCTCAAAATTCTCCAAGCCAGGCTTCAAAAATACGTGAACCGTGAACTTCCAGATGTTTAAGCTGGTTTTAGAAAAGGCAGAGGAACCAGCGATCAAATAGCCAACATCCGCTGGATCACTGAAAAAGCAAGAGAGTTCCAGAAAAACATCTATTTCTGCTTTATTGCCTATTCCAAAGCCATTGACTGTGTGAATCACCACAAAATGTGGAAAATTCTTCAAGAGATGGGAATATCAGACCACCTGATCTGCCTCTTGAGAAATCTGTATGAAGGTCAGGAAGCAACAGTTAGAACTGGACATGGAACAACAGACTGGTTCCAAATAGGAAAAGGAATTTTCACTTTCATGCATTGGAGAAGGAAATGACAACCCACTCCAGTGTTCTTGCCTGGAGAATCCCAGGGACAGGGGAGGCTGGTGGGCTGTCATCTATGGGGTCACACAGAGTTGGACATGACTGAAGTGACTTAGCAGCAGCAGCAGCAGGCAAGAATCCCTTAGAAGAAATGGAGTAGCCATCATGGTCAACAAAAGAATCCGAAATGCAGTACTTGGATGCAAGCTCAAAAATGACAGAATGATCTCTGTTTGTTTGATACAGTATTCATTTCACTGATAATCTGAAGTAAGCATGTTCTGAATCATCTGGGTAACCACACATAAACTGGAAATCCAGTTGAAATAGCATTCCAGTTGGAATTCCAGTTGAGGCTATTTCAAATCCTAAAAGATGATGCTGTGAAAGTGCTGCACTCAATATGCCAGCAAATTTGGAAAACTCAGCAGTGGTCACAGGACTGGAAAAGGTTGGTTTTCATTCCAATCCCAAAGAAAGGCAATGCCAAAGAATGTTCAAACTACCACACAATTGCACTCATCTCACATGCTAGTAAAGTAATGCTCAAAATTCTCCAAGCCAGGCTTCAGCAGAATGTGAACCATGAACTTCCAGATGTTCAAGCTGGTTTTAGAAAAGGCAGAGGAACTAGAGATCAAATTGCCAACATCTGCTGGATCATGGAAAAAGCAAGAGAGTTCCAGAAAAACATTTATGTCTGCTTTATTGACTATGCCAAAATCTTTGACTGTGTGGATCACAATAAACTGTGGAAAATTCTGAAAGAGATGGGAATACCAGACCACCTGACCTTCCTCTTGAGAAACCTATATGCAGGTCAGGAAGCAACAGTTAGAACTGGACAAACTTTGGCCACCTCATGCGAAGAGTTGACTCATTGGAAAAGACTCTGATGCTGGGAGGGATTGGGGGCAGGAGGAGAAGGGGACGACCGAGGATGAGATGGCTGGATGGCATCACTGACTCGATGGATGTGAGTCTGAGTGAACTCCGAGAGATGGTGATGAACAGGGAGGCCTGGCGTGCTGCGATTCATGGGGTCGCAAAGAGTCGGACACGACTGAGCGACTGAACTGAACTGAACTGAAGGGAGGCGAGCAATGAGTTTGAACTGAGGTACCAACAGACATTCAGTGACCTGACATCCCGGCTCCACATCACCCCAGGGACAACATATCAGAGCTTTGAACAGTAATAAATGAACTCTTCCGGGATGGGGTGAACTGGGGTCACAATGTGGCCTTTTTCTCTTTCAGTGGGGCACTATGCATGAAAAGCATAGCAAGGATATGCAGGTATTGGTGAGTCAGGTCACGACTTTGATGGCCACTTACCTAAATGACCACCTAGAGCCTTGGATCCGGGAGAATAGCGACTGGGACATTTTTGTGGAACTTGAAGAAGGGGATGACAGAGGATGAGATGGCTGGATGGCATTACTGACTTGATGGATGCAAGTCTGGGTGAACTCTGGGAGTTGGTGATGGACAGGGAGGCCTGGCGTGCTGTGATCCATGGGGTCGCAAAAAGTCGGACATGACTGAGCGACTGAACTGAACTGGACTGAACTGACGAAAATAATACAGCAACCAAGAGCCAAAAGGGCCAAGAGCGCTTCAACCACTGGTCCCTGACGGACATGACTGTGGCTGGTATGGTTCTGCTGGGCTTGCTCTTCAACTCATAATAACTATTCCTTTCGTTATAGTCATTCAAATTTTATACAGGCTTATGTTCCTCTTCCTTTTGTTATAGCTATAGAGAACATAACAATTTAATAAGACTCTATGTTTTATGACTTGTATAGAGTACAAATTGTATACTTGTCTTAATTCCTCTGTTTCTTTGAAATATGAATCCCTAGAAAGAGGGTCCCATGGCAGGACTTGCCTCCTGACTACTCACTAAATTACTCCGGCAATCTAAACGATTCATTGGATGGTTAATTCTTGGCATTTTGAAATTAATAGCCATGTATACTGCTGCCACTGTTGCAGGCATCGCTTTACAAACACAAAACTTTATTCAAAATTGGACCAAAGATGCTCATACTATGTGGATGACTCAGGCACAGATAGATGAGGAAATTCAAGATGAAATACAGGAACTAAAGTGAAAGTGAAGTCGCTCAGTCATGTCTGACTCTTAGCAACCCCATGGACTGCAGCCTACCAGGCTCCTCCATCCATGGGATTTTCCAGGCGAGAGTACTGGAGTGGGGTGCCATTGCCTTCTCCATGTAAGTGTGGTGAGTGGCACTTTATATACCTGGTCTAATTTAATCCTCCAAAGAATCCTGTGAGGTAAGATAAAGTCTATTCATTTCAACATCAAACGTTACCATGTCCTCACACAGGTATAACACCTTTATGTCATGAAGGGCAAAAACTCATTCCCAGAACATACACTGTGACTAGCAACCACCTGCCCTGCAAAAGCAACCATCTCCTCAGAGGCTTGGGCTGTCAGGAAGTAGTTCAACTTGGTTGGTGTTTTTCACACAAGTGCAAGCCTGTTAGCATTTTGCCATTCCCATAACTGTGTCTTTCAACCTCTGTGAAGTCAACGCAGAACATATGGAATGAAGATAAGTACATTTTTGGCTTCTGAGAAATTCAAGTAAGATATTTCCCATCTGAGGGAGTTTAGCTCTGTGGGTTTCAGAATGACATCTACTGTCCGTGTCTGAAGGAGGAAGACCCAAGGAACCGAATCTCAAACTTAACCTGATTTCTGTTTTCTCCCTTTAGGATTTGTGCAAGGAGGTAGGAAATGAAGACTTAATCCAAGAATCTTTTTTTTTTTTTTGGCTGTGTGGTGTAGCACATGGGATCTTAATTCTCCAACCAGAGATTGAACCCACACCTCCTGCACTGAAAACTCAGAACCTTAACCACTGGACAGCCAAGGTGAAGTCCCCCAAGAATCTATTCTTAAGTAGCGACTTGAAGATCCAAATGCTGACATCAGGTATCTATTATCTATTTTTAAAATGTGAGTTTACTGAAAACCACCTCAGTATATATAACCACCTCAGTGGTGTACTGGACAACCTCAGTACAGCTCCTCCTTCACACCGACAGGATCACGGAAGGCAGCAGCCACGCGAGAACCACTGTAACCAGGAATAAGATCACCAGCCCATCCCAAACAAGACACTTGGAGTCACAACTCCCAGGATGTCTGCCGTGACCGTGGGCTTTAAACCACTCAACTGACTCCAGGAACTAAAAACAGCCATCAAATGGGTAGGAGATCAATTGATAGATTTACAAAAACTAATAATATTAAAATGTGATTGGGAGGAGCGGTCCTAAGATGGCAGAGGAATAGGACAGGGAGACCACTTTCTCCCTCACAGATTCATCAAAAGAACATTTCAACACTGAGTAAATTCCACAAAACAACTTCTGAATGCTGGCAGAGGACATCAGGCACCCAGAAAAGCAGATCATTGTCTTCAAAATCAAGTAGGAAAAAATATAAAAGACCAAAAAAGAGACAAAAGAGGTAGGGAGGGAGCTCCATCCAGGGAAGGGAGTCTTAAAAAGAGAGAAGTTTCCAAACACCAGGAAACACTCTCGCTGCCATGTCTGTGGTGAGCCTTGGAAGCACAGAGGGCAACATAACAAGAGGGAAAATAAATAAATAGTTAAAACCAACAGATTACGAGCCCAACTGTAACTCCCCCAGCGGAGAAGCAGCGCAGACGCCTGCATCCGCCACTAGCAAGCGGGGGCTGGGCAGGGAGGCGCGGGCTGCAGTGCTTTTTAAGAATCAGGCCAGAATGCCCCGAGTGTAACCAGAGTGAACTAACTTGGGCTAGCAAACCAGACTGTGGGATAGCTACCACGCGAAAAGCTCTAACATAAGACACTGCCAGGACCATGCACAGAACAAAGGATGGAACAGAAATAGCCGGCTGCAGACCATCCCCCTCCAGTGACAGACAGCCAGTGCTGGAAGGGCCGGAAGGGGCAATTGCAGCCCCAGAGAGACATTAACTACCAAACTGCAAGCAAGCTTCTTTGCTAACTAAGACTTCTTGGGGGTTCTGGGCAGTCACCATCCACCGGAGAAGGGGTGCCAGTTGTACTCCCAGAAAACTGAGCAGCAGGGATGGGAAAGGCGATAAGTTGCAGCCACCGTGCTGGCCAAACACCTGAGCTACTCGGACCTGGGAAGGGCACAAAACGCAGTCCCAACCGAGTCTGCGCCTCTGAGGACTACCTGAGTGCCTGAGCCTGAGCGGTTTAGACCGAGGAGGTGCATGCAGTGCAGGGCTGGCCTCAGATCGTTCCCGGCAGAGCAACCTAGAGCCTGAGCAGTGTGTGCCATAAGCGGGGCACACCCAGTTTGGCTGAGACACTGCGAACACACGCCAGTGTTATTTGTTTGCAGCATCCCTCCCTCCCCACAGCGCGACTGAACAAGTGAGCCTAAAAAAAAGTGTCCACCACCACCCGCCATGTGTCAGGGTGGAAATCAGACACTGAAGAGACCAGCAAACAGAAGAAGCTAAAACAGAGGGAACCGCCTTGGTAGTGACAGGTGCAATAGATTAAAACCCTGTCGTTAGTACTGACTACATAGGAAGGGGCCTATAGATCTTGAGAAATATAAGCCAGACCAAGGAACTATCCAAAAATTAACTGACCCCACACTGCCCACAACAACACCAGAGAAAGTCCCAGATATATCTTTACTATTTTTACAATCATTCTTTTTTTGTTTTTTTCTTCTTTTTTTAAACATTTTTTAATTTTAAGTCCTCTATTTCTCCTTTAATTTTTATTTTTATAACCTACTATTACTTTTCAAAAAAAAAAAAGACCCTATTTTTAAAGCAAACGCTTTATATA
>SJYT01008421.1:87811-104042 GCA_006410635.1 Cephalophus harveyi
TTTTTATTCTTTTTTTAAACATTTTTTAATTTTAAGTCCTCTATTTCTCCTTTAATTTTTATTTTTATAACCTACTATTACTTTTCAAAAAAAAAAAAAGACCCTATTTTTAAAGCAAACGCCATATATATTTTTTTGTGGTGGTTGTTGTTTTTAAATAATTTTTGTGACTTTTTTTCTTCTTCTTCTTTTCTTTAATATTGTACTTTTTAAAATGCAACCTCTTCTCTAGATTTTTAATCTTTGCTTTTTGGTATTTATTATCAATTTTGTACCTTTAAAAACCCATTCTTCAGTACCCATTTTTACTTGAGAGTGAGATTACTGGCTTGAGCGCTGTCTCCTCCTTTGGACTCTCCTTTTTCTCCACCAGGTTGCCTCTGTCTCCTCCCTCCCCCTTCTCTTCTCTACCCAACTCTGTGAATCTCTGTGTGTTCCAGACAGTGGAGAACACTTAGGGAACTGGTTACTGGCTGGATCTGTCTCTATCCTTTTCATTTCCCTCTTTTATCCTCCTGGCCACCTCTGTCTCCTGCCTCCCTCTCCTCTTCTCTGTATAACTCTGTGAACATCTCTGAGTGGTCCAGACTGTGGAGCGCATATAAGGAAGTGATTACTGGCTAGCTAGCTCTTTCCTCTTTTGACAATCCTTTTCATTTCCCTCTTTTATCCTCCTGGCCACCTCTGTCTCCTGCCTCCCTCTCCTCTTCTCTGTATAACTCTGTGAACATCTCTGAGTGGTCCAGACTGTGGAGCGCATATAAGGAAGTGATTACTGGCTAGCTAGCTCTTTCCTCTTTTGACCCCACCTCATCTCATTCCAGTCACCTCCAACTCCCACCTCCCTCTTCTCTTCTCCATGTAACTCTGTGAACCTCTCTGGATGTCTCTCAATGTGGAGAAACTTTTCATCTTTAACCTAGATGTTTTATCGTCAGTGCTGCACAGATGGAGAAGTCTTGAGGTTACTGTAAAAATAAAACTGAAAACCAGAAGCAGGAGGCTTAAGTCCAAATCCTGAGAACATCAGAGAACTCCTGACTCCAGGGAACATTAATCGATAGGAGCTCATCAAATGCCTCCATACCTACACTGAAACCAAGCACCACCCAAGGGCCAACAAGTTTCAGAGCAAGACATACCATGCAAATNTAGCCAGACTCATCAAGAAACAAAGAGAGAAAAATCAAATCAATAAAATTAGAAATGAAAATGGAGAGATCACAACAGACAACTCAGAAATACAAAGGATCATAAGAGACTACTATCAGCAATTATATGCCAATAAAATGGACAACATGGAAGAAATGGACAAATTCTTAGAAAAGTACAACTTTCCAAAACTGAACCAGGAAGAAATAGAAAACCTTAACAGACCCATCACAAGCACGGAAATTGAAACTGTAATCAGAAATCTTCCAGCAAACAAAAGCCCAGGTCCAGACGGCTTCACAGCTGAATTCTACCAAAAATTTAGAGAAGAGCTAACACCTATCCTACTGAGAATCTTCCAGAAAATTTCAGAGAAAGGTAAACTTCCAAACTCATTCTATGAGGCCACCATCACCCTAATACCAAAACCTGACAAAGATGTCACAAAAAAAGAAAATTACAGGCCAATATCACTGATGAACATAGATGCAAAAATCCTTAACAACATTCTAGCAATTAGAATCCAACAACACATTAATAAGATCATATACCATGACCAAGTGGGCTTTATCCCAGGGATGCAAAGATTCTTCAACATCCACAAATCAATCAATGCAATTCACCACATTAACAAATTGAAAAATAAAAGCCATATGATTATCTCAATAGATGCAGGGAAAGCCTTTGACAAAATTCAACATCCATTTATGATAAAAACTCTCCAGAAAGCAGGAATAGAAGGAACATACCTCATCATAATAAAAGCTATTTATAACAAACCCACAGCAAACATTATCCTCAATGGAGAAAAATTGAAAGCATTTCCCCTTACGTCAGGAACAAGACAAGGGTGCCCACTTTCACCACTACTATTCAACATAGTTCTGGAAGTTTTGGCAACAGCAATCAGAGCAGAAAAAGAAATAAAAGAAATCCAAATTGGAAAAGAAGAAGTAAAACTCTCACTATTTGCAGATGACATGATCCTCTACATAGAAAACCCTAACGACTCCACCAGAAAATTACTAGAGCTAATCAATGAATATAGTAAAGTTGCAGGATATAAAATCAACACACAGAAATCGCTTGCATTCGACTGAACGACTTCACTCACTCACTCACTCAATAATGAGAAAGTAGAAAAAGAAATTAAGGAAACAATTCCATTCACCATTGCAATGAAAAGAATAAAATACTTAGAAATATATCTACCTAAAGAAACTAAAGACCTATATATAGAAAACTATAAAACACTGGTGAAAGAAATCAAAGAGGACACTAATAGATGGAGAAATATACTATGTTCATGGATCGGAAGAATCAATATAGTGAAAATGAGTATATTACCTAAAACAATCTACAGATTCAATGCAATCCCTATCAAGCTACCAGTGGTATTTTTCACAGAGTTAGAACAAATAATTTCACAATTTGTACGGAAATACAAAAAACCTTGAATAGCCAAAGCAATCTTGAGAAAGATGAATGAAACTGGAGGAGTCAACCTGCCTGACTTCAGACTATACTACAAAGCCACAGTCATCAAGATGTATGGTACAGACACAAAGACAGAAATATAGATCAATGGAACAAAATAGAAAGCCCAGAGATAAATTCACATACCTATGGACACCTTATCTTCGACAAAGGAGGCAAGAATATACACAGGAGAAGAGACAATTGCTTTAACAAGTGGTGCTGGGAAAACTGGTCAACCACTTGTAAAAGAATGAAACTAGAACACTTTCTAACACCATACACAAAAATAAACTCAAAATGGATTAAAGATCTAAATGTAAGACCAGAAACAATAAAACTCCTAGAGGAGAACATAGGCAAAACACTCTCCGACATAAAGCAAAGAAGGATCCTCAGTGACCCACCTCCCAGAGTAATGGAAATAAAAGCAAAAATAAACAAATGGGATCTAATTAAAATTAAAAGCTTCTGCACAACAAAGGAAACTATAAGCAAGGTGAAAAGACAGCCTTCAGAATGGGAGAAAATAATAGCAAATGAAGCAACTGACAAACAACTAATCTCAAAAATATACAAGCAACTTATGCAGCTCAATTCCAGAAAAATAAATGACTCAATCAAAAAATGGGACAAAGAACTAAATAGACATTTCTCAAAAGAAGACATACAGATGGCTGACAAACACATGAAAAGATGCTCAACATCACTCATTATCAGAGAAATGCAAATCAAGACCACAATGAGATACCATTTCACACCAGTCAGAATGGCTGCAATCCAAAAGTCTACAAGCAATAAATGTTGGAGAGGGTGTAGACAAAAGGGAACCCTCTTACACTGTTGGTGGGAATGCAAACTAGTACAGCCACTTTGGAGAACAGTCTGGCGATTCCTTAAAAAACTGGAAATTGAACTGCCTTATGACCCAGAATTGCACTCATCTCACACGCTAGTAAAGTAATGCTCAAAATTCTCCAAGCCAGGCTTCAGCAATACATGAACCGTGAACTTCCTCATGTTCCAGCTGGTTTTAGAAAAGGCAGAGGAACCAGAGATCAAATTGCCAACATCTGCTGGATCATGGAAAAAGCAAGAGAGTTCCAGAAAGACATCTATTTCTGTTTCATTGAGTATGCCAAAGCCTTTGACTGTGTGGATCACAATCAACTGTGGAAAATTCTGAAAGAGATGGGAATACCAGACCACCTGACCTGCCTCTTGAGAAATCTGTATGAAGGTCAGGAAGCAACAGTTAGAACTGGACATGGAACAACAGACTGGTTCCAAATAGGAAAAGGAGTACGTCAAGGCTGTATATTGTCACCCTGCTTATTTAACTTATATGCAGAGTACATCATGAGAAACGCTGGGCTGGATGAAGCACAAGCTGGAATCAAGATTGCTAGGAGAAATATCAATGACCTCAGATATGCAGATGACACCACCCTTATGACAGAAAGCGAAGAAGAACTAAACAGCCTCTTGATGAAAGTGAAAGAGGAGAGTGAAAAAGTTGGCTTAAAGCTCAACATTCAGAAAACTAAGATCATGGCATCCAGTCCCATCACTTTATGGCAAATTCATGGGGAAACAGTGGCAGACTTTATTTTGGGGGGCTCCAAAATCACTGCAGATGGTGATTGCAGCAATGAGATTAAAAGACGGTTACTCCTTGGAAGAAAAGTTATGACCAACCTGGACAGCATATTAAAAAGCAGAGATATTACTTTGCCAACAAAGGTCCATCTAGCCAAGGCTATGGTTTTTCCAGTGGTCATGTATGAATGTGAGAGTTGGACTATAAAGAAAACTGAGCACCAAAGAATTGATACTTTTGAACTGTGGTGTTGGAGAAGACTCTTGAGAGTCCCTTGGACTGCAAGGAGATTCAACCAGTCCATCATAAAGGAGATCAGTCCTGGGTGTTCATTGGAAGGACTAATGTTGAAGCTGAAACTCCAATACTTTGGCCACCTGATGTGAAGAGCTGATTCATTTGAAAAGACCCTGATGCTGGGGAAGATTGAGGGCAGGAGAAGAAGGGGACAACAGAGGATGAGATGGTTGGATGGTGTCACCGACTCAATGGAAATAGGTTTGGGTGGACTCGAGGAGTTGGTGATGGACAAGGAGGCCTGGCATGCTGCAGTTCATTGGTTCACAGTGAGTTGGACATGACTGGGTGACTTAACTGAACTGAACTGTTCAATGAATCTTAAATCTAATCCAGTGAGCCCAATTTCACATCATAAGCCAAACATAATACAGGTCAAGAAGAACACCTACATAAATGATGGAGTGAAATCCTTTAAGATAATGGTTAACAAATAAGAAATAATTTTCTAAGAAACTCTAGAAAAGAAATGCAAAGTATATGCAGCTTGAGCATATTTTCCTTTAACCCTTTCCCAGAAATAAATTAATTGAAAAAGTAACTCTCAAGTGTCATTTAGAGTCAGAGAAAACGAAATGCCACCTCTTAGAATAACCATGAGTGGCAAAATCACGGGAGGGATTTAAGAAGCCAAACAAGTTTATTTCGCATCATTTAATGCCAGCAAACTAAACATGAACAGTAAAGTGTGAAAGAAAATTCTTAAGCTGATTTGAAATCATAGGCATATGTTTGGCTGGAAAAACACATTGAGGGACAAACACTTCAAAGGAAAATCCTTTAGAAATGGAATCACTGGCACTAGACCCACAGCCTGTTAAACTGTTTGACCAAAAAGACTGCTTCAAGAATCTGCAGCTCTTTACTCCCATAACCAAAGCAGGAATATTTGGAAGCAGTCCTGAAACCATAACTTGACTTGCGACACAATCCCTTTTCCATAACTCTGGCCAAACAGTCTAACTCTCTAAGGAACTAAGAAGCAAGCAGCCTCTTGTTCTTGATGTATCCCAGTAGAAAGGAGTTCCCAGAGGTAATTGTGATACAAATAGAATGCAAAACTACTCCACAGAAGCAACACTAGCTTTGATAATCACTGTATTACCAGTTTTGTTATTTTTTTGTAAGCTCATTTATACCTCACCTTTCAGATGAGTCTGTATTTGTGTGTGCACATATACCCACATATGTATAACAAAAACTTCAATTCAGGACTTAATGTCAGTGACAACTTTAAACCATTTGAGAGAAAGTTTGAGAAAATTTTGTCTTTCTTTTGTTTCACAAAGTACACATTTAATTATCTATGTTTATTGAATAAGCTTAGATGGAAGAGGGCAAATAGTAGAGGATCAGAATAAATTCTCATCCAGACAGTCTTAGTTGGAATATAAATTATAGTTTTAGACATAAATTATACATTGAAAAACCATTATTTACATCTATGCATGTTTCTGGGTATTTACATTCTTCATAAAATGGAAGAGGGCAAATAGTAGAGGATCAGAATAAATTCTCATCCAGACAGTCTTAGTTGGAATATAAATTATAGTTTTAGACATAAATTATACATTGAAAAACCATTATTTACATCTATGCATGTTTCTGGGTATTTACATTCTTCATAAAATGAGTTTAAGAAGGGACAATTCTCATATCCTTAGGTGGCAGCAGCATTGAAAGCATTTAGTAATAAATAATCTTCAGAAGTTTTTCAGAACCAACTGTTTTCCAGTACTTTATGTGTATTAAGTTCTCCTTTCATTCAGCTATGAATTAGGAAATGTACACCCCACCAAGAAAAGTTTTCCGTGATGCTAAGTAGCTTCACTATTATTTTCTACACAAAAGCACATGGTGTTTCCTATTTTACTTTTCACCAGATTGTGAGAGGAAGTTTTCCCCTTCTACAGCTCACATGAGTGTTCATTCATCCAGGCTGCTCTGCTTTCTGCCTTGCTCTCTGGCAGATCTCAGACCTGAAGAAATTCAGGGCATCAAAAACTACAGATGAGAACCTCTAGGAGTCAAACAGCCTCACCCCTGGTGTTCAGAAGCACTAGTGTTTTGGGGGGCCAAAAACGGCATAGGAAAGGGAATACCAAAAATGGATGCAGTGCATGCTAAAAGAGAAAAGCCCCTTCAAAACAACTGTTTACATAAAGCACAATGAGACTCCTTCACTACCATTACCATCACCTTCCAAAGACTGTCTCTTGAAGTTCACTTATTACTCAAAACTGCAATCACTGTTTTGGAATTCATTCTTTTCCCTACTTCAGTTCAGTTCAGTTCAGTCGCTCAGTCGTGTCCAACTCTTTGCAAACCCATGAATCACAGCACGCCAGGCCTCCCTGTA
Organism: Cephalophus harveyi; assembly: GCA_006410635.1. Taxonomy (NCBI): domain Eukaryota; kingdom Metazoa; phylum Chordata; class Mammalia; order Artiodactyla; family Bovidae; genus Cephalophus; species Cephalophus harveyi. The sequence goes on from SJYT01008421.1 coordinate 94,696, forward strand.
CAACTTTTTCACTCTCCTCTTTCACTTTCATCAAGAGGCTTTTTAGCTCCTCTTCACTTTCTGCCATAAGGGTGGTGTCATCTGCATATCTGAGGTTATTGATATTTCTCCCGGCAATCTTGATTCCCTACTTGGATAACATCTAAAGGGCTATCATGACAGGACCTCTTTCTGAACCCAGTTAGATAGAATGAGAGGTGGTTCTACTTCTGCCAAAAGAACTGAAGAGCAAAGGGGAATAATTTAGGGGTTATATAAGACATTTGTAACCCAGGTTTGCTCTGATTCTCCATTCTCAAGACTAGACAATGCAAAGTGACACAAACTTTAGCTATTCTCATTGTACTCCTACGTTATCACATCTCAGTCACCATCAGTGGCATGTCTCAGCAATAGTTGTAAAAATGTAAACCTCTCTGACTTTTGCTTTTCAGAATTTTTGAAACTAAAAAGCGACTTACTCTAGAAAGAATGAAGATAAAGATCAAATGGCAAATGAAATGTTATGTAACAGATACTTTCTTCAGCTTAACATTAACGTCTTTGTCTTCTTTACTAAACCTCAAAGATCTCACATGTCCCCTCTTCCTTGCCCAACCCTTTTCCATCACCCTATACTACCCTCAGGTTGGAATAAATCCTGTCCTTCTTTATGCTCCCATAACATTTTGCTCAAATACTTATCATACCCTGCTACAGCTATACCATAATTGCATGCATGTCTGACCTCCCCTGTGAGTGTTAAGTCACTTCAGTCATGTCTGACTCTTTGTGACCCTATGGACTGTAGCCCACCAGGCTCCTCTGTCCATGGGATTCTCCAGGCAAGAATACTGGACTGGGTTGCCATGCCCTCCTCCAGGGGATCTACCTGACACAGATATCAAACCCACATCTCTTACATCTCCTGCATGGGCAGCCCCAGGTTCTTTTCCACTAGCACTACCTGGGAAGACCCTGATCTCCCTCACTGGAGAGCAAATTGGTTGAGATCAGAGAATAAGTTTCATTTTCCAATTTTTCTTGCCAGTGTAAGAAATAAATGTTTATTTATTTGAAATGTTTATTTCAAATGTTGCCATTTGAAATAAATGTTTGTTGGATTAAAATCATATTGAAGATAATTAAAAGTACTGAAAACAGTTGAATCCCTATTGCCTATATAGGATATTTATTATGAAGTTGAAAAATGTCCACATGTAAAGTCTGTAGCAAAAATTGTGAGAGTAACAAATGAATCAAGAGAATGACAGATTAGAAATTGCTTTCTTTTTCCTTAGGAAGGACACACTATTATATTTAGAAGCCAATATAAACATCCTGTTATCCATGTGAATGACAATCTATTAACATCGGACTGCATGGAGCCTTTCTGAAGTAAATGGGTACAAATATAGAGAAGGAGTTTAGAGCAACGGTTCAGAATAAGGACTCTGAACTTAAAAGGTCTCCCTATGGCTAACATGGGGAATACATGAGCAACAAAATAAATTACAGTAATAGATATAACCCATAGAATAAAATAAGAAGTCATGTAGTCTCTGCTGATATAAATAATGACAGCACTTTCTTGTAATGGCATTCCACTAATAATCGTAGACGAAATGGTGGAAAAATCACCATACAGCAAGCACCACTGTTACAACTGTTTCAGGCAACTATCATTAACAGATGCCAAAATGCAAGGCAAGAGTATGATGAGAAATAGAAAATTTGTCTCAAAATGTAATTTGACAGCAAAGAATGAGATTTCTTTAACAAATAAAACTCTACCTTCAGTGAGAGGTCCTGTAATATTGCCTTGAAAGACTGTGTATACTCACTCTTGTTTGGTACATTTTTTTAAACTAAACTTTCAAATGTCAAAGGCAAAAATGGTCTATTTTCAAATATGGCAGACACCACATTTGTCAAATGATCAAACATCACCAGTGAGAGGCAAATCAAAATCATGTACCTCTGATATGATTTACAACATCACTTCTATAGCATTTTGGCAAAAAAAAAAAGCAAACCCTGAATTTAATCATGAGGAAATATTAGACAAACCCAATTGAAGGCCATTCAATGAAATAATTGGCCAGTACTCTTAAAAAGTGTCATGAGCATAAAAGACAAAAAAAAGGGGCCGGGGGTATCAGGAACTTCCTAGATTGGAAGAAACACTACAACTAAATGCTTGAGTGGGTTTGACTGTTAAGATAGTTTGTATAAGTGGTTATTCTGCAGCATTTATATTTCTGTGTCTGGTTTACTTCACTTAGCCTAATATCCTCCAGTTTCATCTATGTTGTTACAAATGGCACGATTTCCTTCTTTCTCATGGCAGAATAACATGTGTATATGGCCAGTAGAAATATCAACAGCCTCAGATATGCGGATGATACTATTCTCATGGCTGAAAGTGAAGAGGAACTGAAGAGCCTCCTGATGACTGTGAAAGAGAAGAGTGAAAAAGTTGGCTTAAAATTCAACATTCAAAAAACTAAGATCATGGCATCCAGTCCCATCACTTATGGCAAATAGAAGGGGAAAAAGTGGAAACAGTGACAGATTTTGTTTTCTTGGGCTAAAATCACTGTAGATGGTGACTGCAGCCATGAAATTAAAAGATGTTTACTCCTTGTAAAGAAAGATATGACAAACCTAAACAGTGTATTAAAAGGCAAAGACGTCACTTTCCAACAAAAGTTTGTCTAGTCAAAGCTATGGTTTTTCCAGTAGTCATGTATGGATGTGAGAGTTGAACCATAAAGAAGGCTGAGAGCCGAAGAATTGATGTTTTCAAATTGTGGTGTTGGAGAAGACTCTTGAAGAATTCCTTGGACTGCAAGGAGATGAAACCAGCCAACTGAAAGGAAATCAATCCTGAATATTCATTGGAAGGACTGATGCTAAAGCGCAAGCCCCAGTACTTTGGCCAACCCGATGCAAAGAGGCCAACTCATTGGAAAAGACCCTGATGCTGGGAAAGACTGAAGGCAAAAGGAGAAGGGAGCAGCAGAGAATGAGATGGTTAGACAGCATCACCTACTCAATGGACATGAATTTGAGCAAACTGTGAGAGACAATGAAGGACAAGGAAGCCTGGCATGCTGCAGTTCACGGGGTCTCAAAGAGTTGGACACAACTTAGTGACTGAATAACAACAATGTGTACACACACACAAACACATCACATTCTGTTTACCTATTCTCTTTATCTATTCCTGTAGTCGATGGAGTTGTTGCTGCCACAACTTGGCTATTGCGAATCATGCTGCAATGACCGTGGGAATATAGATACCTCTTTGAGATATTGATTTCATTTCTTTAGGATATATACACACAAGTGGGATTGCTGGATCAAATGGTAGCTCTATTTTTTAGTTTTTTTGAGGGCTCTGTATACTATATTCCAGAGTGACTGCACCAACTTATATTCCCACCAACAGTGTACAAGGATTCCTTTTTCTCTGCATCCTTGCCAACATTTGTTATCTCTTGTCTTTTTTGATAAAACCATTCTAACTATTACGAGGTGGTATTTCATTGTGGTTTTGATTTGCATTTCCCTGATCAGTGATATTGAACACTTTTTCACCTGTAAGCCACTTGGGAAAATGTCTATTCAGTTCCTATGCCCAATTTTTAATTGTTTATTTGGTATTAAACTGGGTGAGTTCCTTATATTTTTTGGATAGTAACTCCTTATCAGATAGATAGTTTGCAAATATTTTTTCCCACTCAAACGGTTACATTTTTATTTTATTTTTTGATTGTTTCTTTTGCTGTGCAGAAGTTTTTTAGTTTGAGTAGTCCAAACTGTCTACTTTTGTTTTTGTTGCCAATATCTTTTGTGTCATATCCAAGAACTCATTACCAAGACCAATGTCAAGAAACACTTGCACCTATGTTATGTTATCTTCTAGGAGTTTTATGCTTTTGAGGCTTATGTTTATGTCTTTAATTCACCTTGAGTTAATGTTTGTGTATTTTGTAAAATAAGGATTCGATTCCATTTTTTGCATGTGGATATCCAATTTTCCTAACACCATTTATTGAGGAGACTCTCCTTTTCCCATTGTGTATTCTTGGCACCCTTATCTAAGATAAGTTGATAATATACGCCTGGGTTTATTCCTGGGCTCTCAATTCTTTATTTTTTAATTCTTATTTTTATTTGGAGGGTAACTGCTTTACAACGTTGTGTTGGTTTCTGCCATACAACAAAGTGAATGAGCCGTAAGTACACATATGTCCCTTCCCTTTTGAATCCCCCCTCCACTCCCCACCCATTCCCACCCCTCTAGGTTGTCACAGCATACTAGGTTGAGCTCCCTGTTATACAGCAACTTCCTAATAGCTATCTGTTTAATCTACGGTAATATATATGTTTCAATGCTACTTTTTTCATTTGTCCCACCCTCTCCATGCCCCACTGTGTCCCAAGTCTGTTCTCTATGTCTGCGTCTCTATTCCTGCCCTGCAAATAGGTTCATCAGTACCATTTTTCTAGATTCCATATATATGTTTTAATATGCAATGTTTGTTTTTTTCTCTTTCTGACTTACTTCATTCTCAGTAATACTGGGCTCTCAATTCTTAATGACTTCATGCCTTTTCAAAAAGTCAGCCTCCCCTCAAAAGTTATTCAGATATGCTAACAGATTAAAAAAAAATTTCACAGCCTTCCAAAAATAAAAAGTGAATTATTGAAATAAGCAGATAGTTTCCCAGGAAAAGCACCTTGAAGTAACCATATTTTACATATACAGATTATGAATTAAGTTTTTCAAAACTCAGAATTTAGACATTTTGTATCTCGGTTGTAAACAGTAAACTTTATGAACCAGATGAACAGCAGTTTCTGCCTTTTTGTACTGACAGCATACAATTGCTGTTCTTTATTTGATTTGAAGATACATAATGAAACCTAAACATTTTCAAACAAATATTTCTTTTTATGTTTCAAATACATCTAATGTTTTGTTTTTGTTCTTTTTGTTTTGAGTTTTGTTATTGTTTTGTCTTGTTTTGCTTTGCCTCTAAAAAGTGTGCAGTACCTATCTGGCTCGCTGGCAGGACTCTGAAATTTCACAAAACCTGAGGTGAAAATTGCAATCCTGAACTAAGACTCCAATAACACAGGATTATAAAAAGTCTGGTATTATTTCAAGTCAGGATTTTCTTCTATATCCAATTTCACCCAAAGTCAAGTATTAGTCAGTCTTCACCTTTCATACAGCAGAAAGGCGATTTGATTAATATGATTTCTTTGTAGAAGAATCTAAGAAGATTAAGGCACAGTGATATAGTAAAGCATGCCCTTTCTCCACATGACATTCCTCAGCACTATATAGAGGTCTGCGGATCTTGCAAGTCATTAGATTGTTCACACTAGCTGCATGTGAAAGAGGAAAAAATCTATCATTGGGGAGAACTTCCATTTTCTCTCACATTTTAGTTTCCATCTCATGAACAGGTCAACAAATCTGGAGGTTGGTATTGATTTCACTCTATAAGCAGGAAAATGCATCTTTCAAGAAAACATTTGCAGATCATTTTCCCCCTATCCACCCCACCCCTGTTTTGGGGGTTATGTTTTGTGATAATCTCAAAGGAAAAAAATTAAAGCATTCTAAATGACTTCTGTACTCAGTGAAGCATGATGCAAAATAAATCTAATTGGGGTGGTTTCCATTAACTATTTTCCATCTGTACATTCTGAAAACCTAATACTGACCAGGAGGCATAATTTTCTCCTTTTCTGATATGTGGAAGTGAATTCAAGTCTGGTTAAAACATATATATATGTGTGTGTGTGTGTGTGTGTACTTATATATACATATATATAAACTTAAATATAAATTTAATATGAATTTAAAATGTCATTTACCTCTTCTACTTTTACTTTATATGTTTGTGTGAATATATATATATGGAGAGAGAGTGAAAGAAAGAATAAAATGAAAGTCCCCTTCCCTAGGCCTTTGCAACTTCTAGAATATGGGTATTATACGCCTACTCCTTTGCTCAAATGCAGACCATTTGAGAACATGATAGACGGGGGAGTAAATTACTTTCAATAGACCATTTCCAACATTGTTTCCTCCTCAGACTATCACATGTCAATTTGATGGATATGAATCTGAAGATTCGATATCAATAGAAAAGGTTACAGGGTCAGAATTCACTGTGCAGCCGTCTTTGTACATCTCAGCAACCCAGCTAAGACACTTCAGTGCTCACAACTTAAAGAACCCCTATTGTACCAGTCAGGGGCCTCTTCATCCCATGCCTCTCTTCAGAAACCTGACAAGCCATGCAAGGTTACCTAAACAGACATAAAACTTACCTTATTTCTTAAGCAGGGCAGTGAGGGGGACTGATTAACTTGCTATTTAACATCCAAATGATCAAATGCAATTTATACTTTATATGATGACACAAAGACTTAACTCTTGACTTTGAAAACATTGCAGATTTTTAAATAGCTCTTTTTAACCTGTTTTCACCATCTTTACAGCACAATAGAATATAATACTATTATGTTAATTAAATAGATACTCCTACTACTCCTAGTTTTGACATGAATCCTAGAATAGGTAAAATAGAAAAAAAAACATAATATAACTCATCATACAAAAAGTAATGTGGTTATTTAAATAGAAGGGATTCAGTATCTGTCCCCAGGTAAAATCTCAAGTTTTTACTATTAATATCATAAAGAAAAGATATATAAAACCAAGAGTTAGCATTTTTAACAGAGAAACAGTAACAAGCAAAGAACTGACTCATTGGAAAAGACCCTGATAATGCACTCCTTACTGTATTTGATTTTTTTCACTCAACAATGCACTTGGGTTGGCTTGTTGCTTCATGCTATTGTGTGTAGCAGCAACCGTTCATTCTCCTTGCTATATCAGAGAGTATATCATTGTATGACTATCTCACAACTTATTTATCTATTCCACTGTTTGATGAACCAGAGTGATCTTTAAAAAATATAGATAAGATCAGGTAACTTCCCTTAGTAAAACTCTTCACCTGCTTTCTATTGCATTTAAAAGATTCTAAGTTCTTGCTCAAGGGTATGTTTCTCCTTAAGCTCTGAACTAATGATTATATAACAACAATGTAACTTGCTTGAGGACCTTTCTCCTTCTTAACAAGAACCTTCTGACTAATCTTGCTTTCTTAAGATGTTTGTTGTAGGAGTGGATCTGGTAAAAGTATATAAGGCCTTGATAAGACTACCAACTTTAGCCATGGGAATAAAGACTTTATTTTGGGGGCTCCAAAATCACTGCAGATGGTGACTGCAGTCATGATTAAAAGACGCTTACTCCTTGGAAGAAAAGCTATGACCAACCTCGACAGTATATTCAAAAGCAGAGACATTACTTTGCCAACAAACATCTGTCTAGTCAAGGCTATGGTTTTTCCTGTGGTCATGTATGGATGTGAGAGTTGGACTATAAAGAAAGCTGAGCACCAAAGAATTGATCCTTTTGAACTGTGCTGTTGAGAAGACTCTTGAGAGTCCCTTGGACTGCAAGAAGATCCAACCAGCCCATCCTAAAGCAAATCAGTCCTGAATATTCACTGGAAGGGCTGATGCTGAAGCTGAAACTCCAATACTTTGGCCACTTGATGCAAACAACTGACTTATTGGGAAAGACCCTGATGCTAGGAAAGATTGAAGGCAGTGGGAGAAGGGGACAATAGAGGGCGAGATGGTTGGATGGCATCACTGACTTGATGGACATGAGTATGAGCAAGCTCTGGGAGTAGGTGATGGTCAGGGAAACCTGATGGACAGGGAAGTGTGCTGTAGTCCATGGGGTCGCAAAGAGTCAGACACAACTGAGTGATTGAACTGAACTGACAAGACTAGCGTGGTGGGGAGCACTCTCCTCTTCTGATGATTGTGTCAGTAGGTTTCTCTGTCCTTTTCCACTGTAATAAAACTTCTGTCTCACACACACACACACACACATACACACACAAGAGTTCCAAGAACAAAATCACTCCATCTGAAGAAAGAGGTTTTATATAGAAAGTGTTTATAATGTTTTCTACAAAGGTACAAGATGTTTTACAGAAGAAAATGAAGCAAAATTTCTATTCAGGTTTTCAAAACTAAACTATAATTTTCAGTGAACCAACTAGAGAAAGTAAACCAGCATGTTTATGTAATTTGCAAGTCTTGAACATTTCTAATTAAGCAAAGAAAAGTGGTATGGTTTTGAAAAAGTAAGCTGTTTTTAAAGGGTAGTAGTGAAATTAAATGTGTTCAGTTGGGTTTAACTTCTTCATGAAAATAAGCTTCTTATTCTGGTAAGAAATGGGTCATAGCAATAAAAGTGTGCTGTAAATTCAACTTGACAAATGAGAAAACGAATTCCTGAGGGTAAGGCCTATTAAAGGAATATTTTAATTTAATCATGCAGTGAATTTTTTTGAGAAGCTTCTATATATGCAAGAAACTGCCTTACATATTTTAATGAGGCAAAACAAAGTATTAGCTAATATAGTAATAGCTTATTCTATTACTAACTTCTCAGACATAATATAAAAAGATCAGATATAAGGACAAAAATGATAAACACCTATATGAAGATGCTAGCTTCCAATAGTTGCTTCTAAATTTCAAAATTCAACCATATGTTACACCTATAACTTGAAGGCATGTGCAGAGCATTAGTCATTTAAGTGAACAGAAAAAGTTGGTTTCTTTGACATAACATGTGATGTGATGCCACCTTATGGTTGAAAATTAAATATAATGATAAGTAATCATTTTTTCAGACACACTTTCTTAGATCCCTGGGGGTGGGGGAAATGGTACATACTACTAAATCTGTAAAATTCACAAATCTAAATACACACAACCAATTTAATCCTGGGAAGAAAATATAAAATTAATATCAATAGTATGACACACAGGAAAACTGCATTTTGTCAAAGGGTCTGCTCGTCTGTCTACCTATTCTAGGTATTCTCATAGCAAATATCAGTTGGATTTTTCCAGCTCAAATAACTGTTCTTTACTCTCAAATTAAAAAAATCAACAAAAACATAAAGTGAAAATAAGTGAAGAATCTTTTAATTAACCAGTTTTAATTTACTAGGCATTAGGGGGAACATGACCAACCCCAAGAAAAAGAAATGCAAAAAAAGCAAAATGGCTGTCTGAGGAGGCCTTATAAATAACTGTGAAATGAAGAGAATCAAAAACCAAAGGAGAAAAGGAAAGATATATCCATTTGAATGCAGAGTTCCAAAGAATAGCAAGGAAAGATAAGAAAGCCCTCCTCAGAGATCAATGCAAAGAAATAGAGGAAAACAGTAGAATGGGAAAGA